>PVKM010001935.1:0-70532 GCA_004027735.1 Carollia perspicillata
AGTGCAAGTGCCACGGGGTGTCGGGCTCCTGCGAAGTGAAGACGTGCTGGCGAGCCGTGCCACCCTTCCGCCAGGTGGGCCACGCGCTGAAGGAGAAGTTCGATGGCGCCACCGAGGTGGAGCCACGCCGTGTGGGCTCCTCCAGGGCACTGGTGCCACGCAATGCACAGTTCAAGCCGCACACAGATGAGGACCTGGTGTACTTGGAGCCCAGCCCAGACTTCTGTGAGCAGGACATGCGCAGTGGCGTGCTGGGCACAAGGGGCCGCACATGCAACAAGACGTCCAAGGCCATCGATGGCTGTGAGCTGCTGTGCTGTGGCCGCGGCTTCCACACGGCACAGGTGGAGCTGGCCGAGCGCTGCAGCTGCAAATTCCACTGGTGCTGCTTCGTCAAGTGCCGGCAGTGCCAGCGGCTGGTGGAGCTGCACACGTGCCGGTGACTGCCGCCCAGCACATGCCCAGCAACCACCTAGTGGCCCGGGGAAGGCCGATAATTTAAACAGTCCCCCACCGCCCACCCCAAAAGATACTGGTTATATTTTTTGTTTTGGTTTGGTTTTTGGGTCCTCATGTTATTTATTACTGAAACCAGGCAGGTGACCCAAGGGCACCAACTGAGGCCTCCCTGAAGCCTGGGTCTTTGTGGCTGCCACTGACCAAAGGGACCTTGCTCATGCTCCCAGCTGTGGCTGCTGCTGACCACTCAGTTGTTACCAGTATCCATTTTTCTACCTGTAGACTTAAGGTGGATAACAGTAGTGTTACAGCCATAAGCCTGCTGACCCTGCCACCTAGGGAAAGAGGTGGCCCTATGGCAGGGGGATATCGGTGCCATTTCGCTAGAAGTTGCAGCCCTGCACATACACATGGACCCCTGGCAACTTCAGCCTGGTGGCGTCTTCTCAAGCACCCTGGAAAGGGACTGGGCAGATACCAGGTCAAGAGCAAAGGGTTAATTTCAGCCCTCCATGAACAGCTGGAGGTTCAATTTCTGTGGGACCTTCCAGGCAGGAAGAACAAGTGAGAGGAGGGTGAGAAGGCTACAGTCCCACCCTGGAGCCCAGCCTGCCTGGCCTTCCCCCTCAGAGGGAAAATCCCCCCACTCACTAGTCCCTCCCAGGCAGGAGTATAGGCTGCCATCCTGGACCAGAGATCCCAGGGGGGCCTTTGCAGTGACACCCCCACGTGAGTCTCTTCCTCCCAGTGCTGCTCCTCCGTGAAACTAAGGATGGAAATGCTCACACACACAGAGAGGGAAGGGTCATGTAAGAAAGCCCTCTGCCAGCCATTATTTCACTCAAATTTATTGAGTGAATGTTATGCTCGAGGGCCCGTACTGGGCCATCTTCACTGGATGTTGGAGAAGACAGGCATGCTTGTGCCCATTTTACAGCAGAGACAACAATGCCCAGTCGGGTCCCAGAGCAAGCAAGATCCCTCCATCCAAGGCTCCTTCTGAGCTCCTGTACCCAAAGGCCCTGAAACTGTCGGTCATCTTGGTCCGAGACTTGGGGCAGGGACTCAGGCTGGAGGGGAGGAGCTGCGAGGCAAATGGAGGCATTTGCCTCCACAGACTGAGCTGGAGCCAACACGGTTCCTGAGGGCAGAGCAGACTCTGAGGAACAAGGTAGACAGCAGGAAGGCACCCTGTCTCTGGGTACCCTGGATGCTAAGGAGTCCCCCAGAGACAGCCCTAGCCACCCAGGCCTGGCCCTGCACAACAGCCAAACCATCAGGAGCCCAGTCCAAACTTGTGTGAGCAAGACAAGCACACAGTAAGACCTGGCCTGACCCGACTGCTTCCAGGGTGGGCTCCCAACCACCAGAGAAACTCGTCGCCAGCCCAGTCTCCAGGCTTCCCCCACACTGTGGTTCTAGGCTCCTGGTTTCAGGTCTTGAGCTCTGGGATCCCCATTGGGGGTTCTCAGATCCCAAGCTCTCAGCTCCAGGGTTCAATGTCTGAATTCAAAGTCCCAGATTCAGAATACGAGCTCTGGCCTGTAGCAGCTCTCTAGGCCTGTGGTTTGTGCCTCCTGGTGTTGGCTCCCTCACAAAGAGGTCAACACTCTTGGCCTCCAACCAAGCTCTCTGCTCAATGTCCACCCAAGAAGGCCAAAACCAAGTGAGATGCTAGAGCCACATTCGAATGTGGGGATAATCGTGGGGCAGGCAAACTCTGATGTGGATGAAAACTGAGCCGACTAAGTGTCCCCACAGCTGCCCAGCTGGGCTCACTGCTCCTCTGGCGGGCTCTGTTCAGCTGTCTGCTCAGTGCCAGGGAAAATACCATCCCTCAATGGCATAGGCTAGATCCAGACAAAGGAAGCATGGGAACCCCTCTCCTTCCTCCCCAAGTCCTACCCCCATAGCCAGGGGAATAGCAGGACAAGGATGAATGCTGGTTTGATGGGCACTGCCTCCAGGAAGGAGTGAGAGGGTCTATGCCTATTCACATGCTTTACCTTTCTGCCTGCCAGGAGGCTCCCCAGAGCCGATACACCTGGGGTTCTGAAGGGCATAACCTCCATGAAATAGACTAGATTCTAGGAACCTCTGCCAGCCCTACCACTACCACCACCAGCACCCCGGAGGCCAAAGGGATCCACAGCCACAGGAAAATGGAGCTTCCTTGGACACACCCTCCTCTAAACCATCCCAAACAGAGGGACAACTAGCATAAGCCAGACAGAGCCCACCCACTTGGCAATCTGGCCAGAAGTCCAAGTCCCGCCCCAAACCTTCTCCACTAACCTTGCCACAGGCAAAAGTGATGTCCTCTGAGGCCTCGGGCTGGATAAGCCCCAGCTCTGGATGCTGCTGCCCCCTCTGCTGCCCCATCCCATCTTCCAATTTTTATACTAGGCTCCTTGCCATTGTGACATCCCCACGAAATAGTCTGATGCACGATAAAATGATTATTTCTTTATCTTGCAATTGTGGCAGTGACTTTTTTTGTAGAGGAGAGACTGGGGAAAGGATGTGTAAAAGGCAGATAAATAGTAGCAATCTCTAGATAGGGGCACTGTTTGCCCTCTTTCCCCGTGAAGAACTGGCTTAATGGCCAGGAGTAAAGGAGCCCCTGGTATGCTGTCTGGAATTCACTAACGCACAGAGGCCACAGCGGCACTTCACTGAGCCATGAGCAGCTATTTGAACGCTGGCCTGAGCCTGGGCCTCAGCACCCTTCTTGAGTGCTGATGTGAAGAGAAGACCAAACACAGTGACAGGGGAGGGGATGGTGAAGAGGGTGCCTCTTGAGAAGATAGGGGACAAATGAAATAGAACCTAGTTCCTCTCAAGGACACAGGTGTTCAAAGCCCTGGCTAGAAGTAAACTCCTAGATTGGAGCCAAGTCAGAATGAGGTATCTGGATGGAAAATGCCATATAACTCAAGTCACAGCTGTTGGGGAGACCCAAGGTCGCTTCTGAGGAAACTCGCTCTAGTGAAGTCCTCATCTGCACCAAACAGGGCATGGCCTGTCTCCCCACTCACCACCCCACTGCAGCAAATTCACATGAGCCTGGACACAGCTTGGCTTTCCCCAAGTTTAGCAGGAAATAAAGAGACCGATGCAGAGTGCTTTCAGGACAGCACGAGTACACACACACACCTGTGAAGAACTCGGGGGAGTAATAGGAGGAGGGAAGGCATGGGGTCTAGACTAGGGTAAAGAGAAAAGGACCCCTCATCTTCAAAGCAGGGTCAAGGCAGAGAAGAGGGACTGGTAATAATCGAATCCAAGGTGGCAGAGTGAAGAAATGATATCCATTCCCAACCATTTCTTAGAACTGGGAAAAGGACCCAAGCTTTACACTCAGACAGACCTGGGCTGGAATCCCTTGGACAACTCCTGTCCCTCTCTGGGACTCATTTTCTTCATTCGTAACACGATGCTGCCCTCCTTGCCCAATTCAAATGGGGCTAAATAATAAGAGAATCTATTTATTGGAGATGTGAAACAAAACAACATGTGTAAAGCTTCATCAAATGGCAACTATTATTACAAACATTAGTATTATCCCCTTTTCAGGAGTACAAGAAGCAATTAAAGCAGCTCTAAGACTGAGGCGCCAGAAAGGGGGGCAGAATAATGAGGGAAGCTGAGACAGTGGGGGACTGGTTAAGAGCTAAAGGTGCTAGCCAAGGACTGTGGTCCTCCTTTGTCCTCATCCCAGAGATCAGAAGCAGAAAGATGTCTCAGCGTAGAGATCCCCAGGCTGGAGACAAAGACAGAGAATCCCAGGGGTTGGGATACCCAGGCAGCAGCAAGCAAGGCAATGGCAAAGCTACCCCTAGGCACCAGCAGGAGAGGCTGAACCAAGGTCCCAATGTGAGCAAGACGCAGAGTTAGGACAGGGAGCGACAGCCAAGGAGGGCAGAGTCCGAAGTGCAGGTGGGAGAGTAAAGCTGTAGGAAGCATGTGCATGTAGTGGGGCCCGGAGGCTCTGCCTGCAAAGATGGAAAGCATTCAGGACTCCCAGGCTGGGGCGGGGTGGTCAGCTCACAGAGGGGCTGTTTCCAGATCCATCCTTGACAGGTGCCCTCAGAGTTCAGGCCTGAGGCTTGGATGGGCAGTGAAACCAACATGATAAAGTAGACCTTTGCAGCCCCTTCTTGCCAGCCAATGGTCCAAGGGAAGTCTAGGGAAACCAAACGCAGGGTTTAAGGTGGATCTTGGGCCAAGGAAGGGCCAGAGAACACAGGATGGGTGTAAAAGGAAGTATAGGATCTGTGTAACCGAGAGATGCTAAGGCAGGCTGAGGAACACAGTGAGGAAAAAGCAGAGAGTGGGAGGACAAAGGAACAGAGAAGAGAGGAAGGTGCTGAGGAACCAGAGGGCACCTGGGCAGAGGAGCCTAGCAACTTCCTAGTAAGAGGAGAAAGTGCTGAGCTTCGGGAGAAGGCGTCTGACTCAAGAAGCGGGTGTGAGGGGATGTCTAAGGGATGTGGGGGAGGGGGTGAAGTGTGGCCTGGCCTGGCCCAGGCGATGACTTCATAGGCATCTCCCCCCACTCCTTCCTGAGCCGCCAGCCCTAGTGACCCCCTGCCCGCATCTCAAGGGTCTAGGCCAAGCAGGCGCTGACAGGGGAGAGAAAGGGCCCTTCTGGGCCAGGCCCCCTAGCCTGGCATAGTGCCTGCTGGGAAGGAGGGGCCTAGAGGCCCAGCCCTTGTCAGCATCCCGGCCGGCACTTCGGAGGCAATTAGCAGCCCAGCTGAGCTAATCCCCCGCCTGGCGAGGCCAACACAAACAGGCCCAGGCCGGGTGCACACTCGCCTGCCTGTTTGCTGAGGGGCCCGGTGGTCCGCCAAGAACAACACCAATAACCCGGGGCCTTCTCTAGGTTAAGAGGAGGACCGAGGCTTGCTGAAGAGCTGACCATGCCCAGCAGGCATACTCTGGCCAGGCGCCCTGACTGCCCCAGAAAGGCAGCCACTGTTCCCAAACCTTCGGCCAGCCAGGAAGAGGAAGCTGGACACAAGGAGCCATATACTCCGATTCAGCACCCACCCCCACCTCCACCCATGCCACCTGTGAGGGAGAAGGGCCAATTCAGACTTGTGCTGTCTTGACTAGTCCAATAATTGAGACTAAAAGGGACTGAGCCCTCTGGTCAGGGCTCAGAGATGGAAGGCTCCACACTGAACACAGGAGCCCAGAGGCAATTCAGACCTGGACCCTGTCCTCGAGGGGCTCACAGTCCATCAAGGGAGCAGACCATGTATGATCTTGGAGCAGGGCCAGACTCTAGTCCCATCAGCAACCACCTGCACCCCCAGGTGAAGAGGCTACAGTAAAACCCCCTGCCACACAGCTGAGAAGGCAAAGGGGGGCCCAAGAGAAGAAACAGAGGCCCAGAGATTGACAAATGGTAGAGATAGTACAAAGAGAGGCAGGAGGGAATCAGAACAAACGTTGGCACAGAAGTAACTCCTCTGCGCAACCCAGCAACCACTGGGAGAGCCCAGGCCCCAGGCAAGTCCCTGATTTATTGATTCTAGCCCAATTCTACCTTCCTCAGCCCTTGACCAGGGAGCATCTCCTTTCTTAGCCAAACGCTCCATCTTCAATGTGATTCCTCACCTACCTAGGTACCTATGGACCTGGCAGCAATTATCAGTTAACTGCAGCCTCCTTGGAGCTTCTACTTGGGAAAGTGACGGTCCCCCTGAATGGGCCAGGCCCCTCAGGAAACTGCTGATTGTTGATACACAACTACCGTTTACTGAGCACCTACCAACAGTGGGGTCAAGCGCACACTAAATACCACCACTAGCATTACCCCATGTTATGGGCACAAGCAAATGGAACTCAAATATTTCCTGTTGGATAAACCAACTGAGAGGCAGGTCTTACCTCCACCTTGCACATAACTCACAACAGAGAAGAAATCGGTCTGTAGTGACAAGTGTGTGTATGTCACTGGGCCCCTCCTCCAGTCCCACACACCTCTCCATTTTCCTTCACCCACTGCTAGCCTGGACTTAACTTTGATTCTTCCTGGGCCCACGGACCTTAGTGCCTGGAGCTCTTGCCCTCTCCACAGTACAGCATTATCTGTCTCTGCCTGGGCTAAGCTCAACTCTGTCACTCTGCTGGGAGCCTATACATTATTCTATAGACAGCTTTCTCTAGGGCAGAAAGGATGAAGGCTGGAGTCACACTGTTACGGCTGACAAAGCCACAGCTGGGAACAGCAGCCCTGCCCACCACCCACTATCCTGGCTGGTGTGGCAAAAGACTTTAGGTCCAGTTCCAAGACTGCCAGATAGGCTGTCAGGTTCCTGCCCACAGCAGGAAGGGGCTGACAATCCACAGTCTCAACTCTCTTTGGGCTGCTCCCACACCTGCCTCTAGAATATCTACTCTGGACCAAGGTACAGATGAGCAGATGAGTCCTTTTCCCCTTTAGTTCAGCCAAAAAGGCAGGCGTTTTTTCAAAAAAGTCTTTTACTAGGAAACTGAAGAAAAACAAACCTCATAAGCACACAGAAACAAGCAGATTCCTAAGCAGGAGTTTAACCAGCACCTAACCAGAACCCTGTAGATGCTACTTTTCCCTTACCTCCTTCTAGACATCACGAGACCAGGGGTCTCATTGTAAGATTTTATTTTTAGACAGAGAGGGAGGGAGGAAGAAAGAGAGGGAGAGAAACATTGATTGGTTGCCACTTGTACACACCCTGACCCAGGACTGAACCTGCAACCCAGGCCTGTGCCCTGACCAGGAATCGAACCAGCGACCTTTCCCTTTGCAGGACAATGCCCGAACAACTGAGCCACACTAGTCAGGGCTGGGGTCTCATTCTAGCTCCATTGCTGGCAGCCTGTAAACTCTGAAGCGAGTCAGTAACCTCTAAATCTCACCTGTAAAAGAGATGTAACATAGATAATGGCAGAGCCAGGACCAGACCCAGTTCCAACTTGAAAGCCTTCGTTCTACGTAGCTCCCCACCCCTGACATTATGGCTGTTGGAGGACCAAGTGAAACACTGACTGGGAAAGTGCTTCTGTGGACTGCAACAGGCTGCAAGGGAGGGTCGTCATCAGCCAACTGTACCCTGAACAGGGTACATCAACAGCCATACCCTGGCTGTTTCTTTAAGCGTGAGGGAAACTGTGTGTCAGAGGAGTAGGGATGGCATTGTAGGCTCCTGCTCCCATCAGATTCAGATGACACTAGAATTTGCTGGGTCTCTCTTCTCCTGGAAGTCTTCCCATCCCTCCTCCTCCCTCCTTCCAGCACCACCTCCTTGCAGCCTCCTCATCCCCTTCTTGGACAACGGCTGGAGCCACCTGGGAAACTTCAGGAATGGCTGATGGTTATCGCAGCCAGGACAGGGCGAGTTGCTGCCCCTCTGATTCATCACAGAGCTGGAGTAGATCCAGAGAAGAGACCAAGAGGATGCAAGGCTGCTGCTTTGAATTCAGACTGTTTTAGTCGGAAAAGAGGCTGAGTGACAACAGCTCAATCATTCAAATTACAAAGGGATGAGGAGAGGGGACTTCAGACTCACTCCTCAAAAGAACAGATGTGGCGTGGTAGAAGACGTACGTCTCAGAGCAGAAGAGGCACAGATGTGGGAATGAACCCCTGTTCTAGGCCTTTCTCTCACTGGGTGACCTCAGATAAGTTAACCTCTCTGAGTTTCTGCTTCCCCATCTCAAAGGCTACTGTGGGAACTGAATCATAATATAGATAGGTGTCCAGTAAACAGTTCCCTGTCCCATTCCCTTCACTTGCGGCCTAGGACATGCATTCTCTTCTTCCCACCTGGCCAGTTACTATTGCCATGTTTGATGATGGCACCCCACACACTCTACCCAATCATCTCCTCTCAGAACCTAGGGTGTTTAAAATGGCATGATTCCTGGTCTCCACGCTGCTCAGACACCCCTCCACAAATACAGCAAGCTTTAGTTTGACAGGAGGACCCCAGCATGGTGAGGGGAAAAGCAGAATACAGCCCTCCAACTTGCCCTCAAGGGTCAGAGCTCTGTCCAACTCACCCAACAGAGACATCAACTCATTAGCCAAAGAGAGGTTCTCAACCTTTAACCTATGCCCCCTGCCTCTGAGACGAAAACCCTTGCTTTGTCAGTTGACATTTCAAAATAAATGTTGTAACTAAAAATAAGCATTTCAAATTACATGTCCTGTTTGTCCACTGGCTATTCTAATACTTTCTCCCAAGGCGGAGTCTAATAGTTAAACGCCCTGGAGTCCAGTAACCCCAGCCCCACTGTGTCCCAGCTGTGTACCTTGGATAAGTCATTTAACTCATTTCCTCAGTTATAAATTGAGTTATTGTGAGGGTAGAGAACGTAAAGCACTTAGCATACTGCCTGTCACACAGCTGCTGCTCAGCCATCAGCTATTACTACCACTGCTGTTAGCTTTGGAGAAGGTGCCTGCCCTCACTCCTGATCCTGAGACTCACTGGGCCAGATGTTTCAGGGTGGGCTCCCCAGACTCCAGCTGGGCAGAGGAGCTGCTACTACAGTCCGTACCACATTGTGCCATACACACTATTGCTTACACATTCCTACCCTCCCCCCCTCACACAAAATGCGAGCTCTTTCAGGATGGGATCTGGATCTACTGTTTTATAAGGAGAGGAGGGGATCAGAAAGCCATGAATAAGGTCAAATGAACTGAAGTGTGCACTCTGGAAGGAAATGCAACATGTCCATCTGCTGAGCACGAGAGACGCAGGTGGACTGCCAGCCTGATGGGGGCAGCACAGGAGGGGGCTCAAATCCTTGAAAGCTCTAAAATGCTCCAGCTCTAGGGCTGGTATTCTGGACTCCCTCAAAATAAAGGACTCAGGGGAACAGATTAAACCACCTCATGTACTACTGTCCCTGGATTGCAGGACCTCACTCCCCTTTCAAGGCCCCAGAGAAAAGCCTCAGCCCGAGTCCACAACCCCTGCTCCCTATGCAAGGCCTCCCTGGAGGGCCAGCCCACATGGCTTTGTTATAAATGATGCCCTGGACAGCCATCTGACCCACTGTCTCCTGGTCTCTTCTCCAAATTCCTGGAGCCTCAGCCAAAGACAACAGTGTGGACTCATTTCTGCAGGGCCTAGAGTGGAAGGCTCCCCAGCACCTGGGAGCAGCTGGAAGTTGGAACTCAAGGACTCAACGCTGCTGGTCTCCCCATCCTGTGCCAAGTGCATCTGTAAACAAGCCTTCTCAGTGGCTCCCTGCAGCTACTCCCAAGGGGCCAAAAGAGAGAGAAACAAGCTAGAATCAGGGCAACCCATGGCTTACAAGGGAGAACTGTGCCAGGCTAGGCCTGGTCTGAAAGATGGTCCCTGGGTGTGGCCAGGCCTGCGCTGCTGGCCCTGTGCCCAGAGCCTTGGATAGGTTTGCCATTGCCCAGGATTGCTGCCCTATGCCAGCTGCTGGGACCCCAAGAGGCATGGGGCCTGTGTCACACTGCTGTAGGTCCCACTGTTTTACAAGTTGGCGGAGAGAAAGAGCTTACTGGGGTGGAGATGCCTGGATGCTGGGATGTTGTGCATGATTCTGTTTGCTATAAAACAGCCAGACATTCCTAGGACCTGGAATCCCGCCGAGGCCATGGAGCTAGCCTTCCCGGCCATATATCTCCAGGCGGGGGACAGGCCTGAGACATCTGAGATAATAAAGACATGATTGTCTCAGCCCTGGGGCTTGTCTCCCCTTTGTCCCAGGGCCCAGCAGCCAGCAAGAAGTTTAAAGACATCCTCCCCCTTCTCCTGGGAAAGTACAAATGCATCAGATTCTACAGCCCCCGGGGTTAGCTTCCCAAGAACCAGGCCTGGGATTCCTGCTCTTAGCTCACCAAAGCAGAAGCCAATCAGGGGTCGATCCCATGGCGGCACACAGGAGGCACTGCGAGTGACCAGGATGGGGAACACTCACTCGAAGGACATGCCCTTCTCTGGACATGCATCTCTAATCCTCACCAACCCTCCAACATAGGAACGATCCAATTTTAGGGATGAAGAAACTGAAGCTGAGAGAGACTTTAGCTTAATGAACTTGTCCAAAGTCACAACTATTCAATGGCAGAGATGGTTTAAAACCTAGATGTGCTTAACTCCAAAGCCTGCAACCTCCACAGTAACTCTAACACATTTCACACCCCACCCCACCTTTTAATGCTTCTTTTTCCCCAGTGTCCAGCTTCTTAACCCCAAAGTGGTTTACCTTTTAATATCTAAAGGGGAAAATTCACAGGGCAAACAAAATCCAAACTCCTTAAACTGGAAGTCAGCCTGGTCTTCCATGACTCGTTCCTATCTCAATGAGACCAAGTGTTAGCAATAATCTGTCCCAAGGGTATGTGGCTTCATGGAGGGAAAATGGACTTGAGAGATGTTAAGGATGAACTCTATCCCACTTGGTGATTTAGTGAAATGCCAGTTCTAACTTTCCTACCTACAGAATCACTGGGTGGAAAAAAGGCACCATCTACATAAAGTATGGGCTTGAGTAGAGGGAGCCTGAATTCAGAACCAAAGACCCTGGTTCAATCTGTGAAATCTTACAGAAGCTCAATCCTAAGCCAGTTTTCTCATCTGTAAAAAATTTACCTGATCCACTTGCCTCACAGGCTTACCTGAGGATGAACATGAAGCATTTACCAGCAGCCCCGCACAGTTTTCCCCTGTTGATTTCTTCTGCATTCTGACTCCCCCTCTCCTCCCTTGTCTTTTTTTTTTGTTGTTGTTGTTCAAATATCTGAACTTACTATGTGCTCAACAACATGCTGGATACAGAGAGAGACTCACATACAGGTTAAGAAAAGGTAACAGAGACCTAAGAACATCAGATTGTGTGTGACCAGGGCCAAGTGGCTACAAATGAACTGAAGGGCCAGGCCTGCCCAAGGCTCTCTCCGCCTGGCTCTGGGACCTCAGGACTTGGTTTCCTCCTAATTCAGACATTTATCTGCCCAGAGGCAAGGATATGGACCCCATGATTTCAAGGCTACTTCCAGCCCGAGGAGTCTACCAGGCTGCCCCTAACTCCCTGCTTTTTCCATGCTATACGTGTGGGTCTTGGCAAATTAAGAAGCTTCAGCTCTGTTAGACATACAGCTTCGTCCTTGGGAGCAAAAGGAGGCTGGGAGAAACCAAGCAGTAAGAAATCTTTCTGAATGACCCAGGGAAAAGCTGATGATCCCCCTTACTTACCTATTCTAGCCATCTAGGCTCAGAACTGTAAGACAATGTGGAAGTCACCTGGTCTAACAGTCCCAGCTTATACCCTTAAGAGTTCTCTGCTTGCACACATTCCAAATGACCCAAACCTACAGTCCTGAAATAAACCAACTCCCCCCAAACCCCATCCCACACAGACATTTCACTTTTCCCTAGCAGCCCAAATCTGATGCCACTGCTTACAGAGACAGACTGCATCTGTCTGTAACATAATGTCATGGTCTGCAAGCTCCCCAAAGCCAGAGTCTGCAACAAGACTTGGTTCATGAACCAATTATTCTTTTTCTTTTAATAATCCTCATCCAAGGATATGTTTATTGATTTTAGGGAGAGAGAAACATCAACTGGCTTTCTCCCATACATACCCTAACTGGGGATTTAACCAGCAACCTAGGTATGTGCCCTGACCGGGAATCAAACCAAAACCTTTTAAGGTGTATGAGATGGTGCTTCAACCAACTGAGCCACCTGGACTGAGACTGAAGGTTAACTAAAAAACATTCAATTACTTGAGAAATGGCAAGCAAGATCACTGGCTCTGGAGGGTAGCAATGGTTCTCAGAATTGGAAGTACAGGCTGCAAATACAGTAACAAGACATTTTGGACAGTAGGCTCTTTTCCCATAAATTTCAGAGTTTGCACTCTTCCCAGGGGCAATGAGAAAGGCAGAAACTAAATAAACCTTGCTAAGTCCCACAACCAACCAGACTTTTCTTGCTGTTTCCCTGCCATCTAGTGGCTCCTCTGGAGCATTACAGGTCCACCTCATGGTCCTTTTCCTTGGTCCTTCCATCATCTTCCTAAATAATGGTACCACTTAGACAGCCGAGCACGATGTTAGGTAATTTACCTGTATTATTGCTAATCTTCATAACATTGCAAGGCAAGAATTACTTCCATTTTTCAAACAGGAAAACCAAGGGTTACAGAGTAACATCAATTTCACCAGGATTACCCTAAGGGTCAATGGAAAATATGATACCTAAGTTTATCCTCATGCTATTATATCATTCCTCCTGGAAGAAAAGGCGGCCCCAAAACAAAAGATGATCTCAATTTTCCCATAAATCCCTACATGTTCCAAGCTCACAGTTAGTTAGCATCCTGGTCAAGTACATGGTACCATTACTGGCCTCAGGATACACCAGGCACAGCACTGGGAATCGGGCAAATCACCCCACTCAATTTCTCCAGGTAAAAATTGAGAGGCCACACAAAATGTGTATACAAATTGCTCATAGGAACGTTATGTATACTAGCCTCAAGAGTCCACCAGCTAATGAATGAATTGTACAAATTGTGGTATATCCATAAAATAAAATACTTAGCAATAAAAAGGAATGAAGTGCTGATATATGCTAAAATATGGATGAAACTTGAAAACATTAAGTGAAGAATCCTATCACAAAAGATCACACACGCCCTGGCAGGGAGGCTCAGTTGGTTAGAGCTTTATCCCAACACACCAAGGTTGCATGTCCAATCCCCAGTCAGGGCACATACAAGAAGCAACCAATGAATGTGTCAGTTAAGTGGAACAGCCCTAACTGGTGTGGCTCAGTTGGTCGGGCATTGTCCCACAAAGCAGAAGGCTGCCAGTTCAATTCCCAGCCAGGGCACATGCCGGGGTTGCAGGTTTGGTCCCTGGTTGGTGTGTGGAGAAGCAACCAATCAGTGTTTCTCTCTCATATCAGTGTTTCTCTCCCTCTCTTCCTCTCTTAATAAATAAATAAATAAAATATTTTTAAAAAGTGGAAATTAATTTCTCCCTCCCTCTCTTAAAAAATGTTTTTTTAAAGATCATGCATTACATGATTACATTTCTATGAAATGTACAGAATAGGCAAATCTACCACAACAGGAAGATCAGTGCTTTTCTAGGGATGGAGGGATTGGGGGCAGGGGAAGACGGGTTTAGGAAGTGGTAACTAAAGGGTACAAGATTTCTTCCTAGGTAGAAGAAATGTTCTGAAATATCACGGCCATAATTACACAACTCAGTGAATATATAAAATCCACTAAATTGTATACCCCGAGTGAATTCTATCGCACATGAATTATCTCAATAAAATTTGCACGCACACACCCCTCTCAAAAAAGTGAGAGGATTGCTCTAAATAACCTCTGAAGACCCTTCCTTCCGGTTGTTTTTAACAGATGAAGCAATCTAAGTAATCTATCATTGTTAGTGCCAGCACTAATAACGTAGCCCTAACTAGTTCAAACTGGTATCGCGACCAATCCCATTATAAGGTATCTGAGTAATTTTGTGCCATTCCCTCTCCCCAAGACCTCGACAGCCTCTGTCTCCAAGAGGCAGATAGCCTCCCTGCCTTAAGGAACCCAAACTGCAGACATCTACACCCAGTGACTCTAGGAAAGAAAAACAGGGCAGATACAGCCTGTCTCCATCTCTGACCCATTTTTTCCAAAGGACCTCCTAATGTGTGACTCCAGCCTAAGCTCAGCCCTTCTGGGAATGTTCATTCACACTTTGCGGGGCAGCCTGTATTGTGGGAAACACACTGGCTTTGGATTCAGACAGATCTGGTTTCACTGTTTCGAAGCTCTGTCTCAGGCAAGTTACTTAGCTACTCGGATCCTAAACTTCTTGTAAAACGGTCATGAATAAGCTTCCACTATTATGGAACTAGCCTGGGTATCATTTGAAAATGGCATTCCAAGCCAGGCCTACTATATAAGACTTCAGACCCTCTACTATGAGCCCTGGCTCAAGAACTCTGTTCTCTGATTAGTCCCACCTGACAGCCTCCCTTCACCGATTATTCTCACTTTCAGTCCTCCAAGCACTAAGTCTGACAGCCCACACACCTCTGAAAAACTCCCCTGTCTGCAGATTCCTGTTCTTCCTATAATTTATTAAACACTAAATTTTGCTACTCTTCACTAGCAAGAATTGCTCATCCAGCCTTTTTAAAAAGTAAGTATCCTGCGTGGTGTAACAAGCAAAAAGTCCCGAACTGTGCATAGGATCAAGGTGGTTCTGCCATGTAAATGTGCTGTATAGGACTTCGAGGAAGCACCCCTCCTCCTCCATAAGTAAAATGAGGGACTAACGGTAACCTTAGATCTCTTCCAGGTGTATCAGACCCTCCCTGAAACCTGTGATTACTAATGCCAAACTGTTTAAACAATCAAACAAACACCATACTTAAATGAGGCAGAGAAGATGTCTACCAGCAGGAGAAATATGCTGTCGGGGTCAGATTAGCCACTGGCTAAATTTTTAACTACATCACTGGTACCATACCAGACCCTCTCTCCAACTGTGTGCTCTTTTTCTCTTTCTATAGGACTAAGTAGGGGTTTGTCTCTAGTTTTAAAATGACTGCTGAGAAGGTATTATTACCCCCCAAAACATCAAAGTTAAATAACCTGTCCAAGATCATTCAGGAGGTAAACAGCGGAGCCAAGATTCAAACCCAGGCAGTCTGACTCTGTGTTCTTAATTATTACTCTATATTGCCTCTTGCAAAACAGACGAGATATAAACAAATCTGAATGCACAAATACCTAAGCAAGAGTAAATTATACTAGGTAACACACCATTTTGAGCCTTTTAACATAAAATTGGATGTCCTTCTACGAAAATTCCCTAACAGACCAATCTTTGTCCTTTTGTCTGACTGAATGTTCACTGGGGACTGAAGATCCATTAGCCCTAATCCTTATGACAATTCTGCAAAAGGTTAGGTTTTATTGGCTCACTTTACATGTGTGTAAATCAAGACTGAAAAACTAAAATAGTTTGCTCAAACACAGCTAGTTATTGAGTCTAATTTAAGTGTGAGTGGCTCCAAAATATGTGTGCTTCTCCTATTATTCAATATTGTTTCTCTCCAAAATTAAAAAGTTCTATTTGGAACTGGTACTAGATGCCCAAAACACAAAAATCCACAGCAAATGCTCTATCTGATATAAGTTGTAATAGATGATGCCAGTGATGCCAGGTTACTTACAAGAAGAGCTCTGTAAGGGGACAGACAGTTTCACTACTAAATTCCATTAATGCTTGAATCCTACTGGTATTCCCAGGAGGAAAAAAAAGCGGTCCATTTAGATAAGGAAATACAGTGTCTGCCATTGTTAATAAATAGTATTTATCCTACCAGCAAAAATCAAGTCAGTTTTTACTGGACACTGCAATATACAAAACATGATAGGTTGAACCAAACTTTAGAACTTCTCAAATCTATCAATAAAAACCTAACTCTTCCTGAAGACTCAATAGTCAACTTATATAAATATTAATACATAGGTTTTATAGATTTTCATTAATTACTTGCCAATAGCAAAAAAATCCCTAGAGTTGTCGAGATGATTCTGCACCAGTGGTGTTCAAAATCTCCTGGCAAAGCCCTAGAGGTCCCGCAGGGCCCACAAAGTGTGTGTCCATGTTCGGGACATGGAAGCAGTCAGGGGATTAAAACTACTGGGCTTGTCTCAATCACACCAGCTGTTTCACGATACCTTTTCTGTTTCTATGAGGTTCTACGGAAGATTTTACTAGGGGAAAAAAGAGGTCTACTACTAAAAGACACAAACCAAAAAACAACAGAAAACTATTTTATCTATGCATGGGGAAACTGAGGCCCAAAGAGGTATACAAACTTCCCCAAGGCAATTCTGGAGCCCCAATTAGAACCTGAGTCTCCAAATCCCAATCCAGAGCTTTTTCCAATAATGACATTGCCACTGCGGAAGAAATGAAGTGATAACATCGAACACCATAACGCACCCTCCCCCCCGAAAAAAAAGGCCTCATTTAGTCACACTACCTTTACCAGATTTCAAAATCCCTGTGGGCTAAGAAAAGGCTGATCTTAGAATAAAGTGGCATCGAAAATGGGGGAATTTTATACAGTAGCCCCCCTTCATCTTTGGTTTCACTTTTTGCAGTTTCTGTTACCTGTGGTCAACTGCAGTTCAAAAACATTAAATGGAAAATCCCAGAAATGAACAGTTCGTAAGTCCTAAATTGCATGTCTTTCTGAGGAATGTGATGAAATCTCACTCTCCCCATTCTGTCCCGCCCTGAATATACAGCATCCCCTTGTCCAGCAAATCCGTGCTCATACCCTACCAGCCAATTTGTCACTTAGTAGCCATCTCAGTTACCAGATCAACTGTAGAGGCACTGCAGTGCTTATGTTCGATTCACCCTATTTTACTTAATGGTCCCAAAGCACAAGCATAGAGTTGCTGGCAACTCAGATATGCCAGAGAGAAGCCATAAAGTGCTTCCTTTAAATGAAAAGGTAAAAAGGAGGAAACAAATCCTATATTGAGGTTTCTCAGATCTATAGCAGAAAATTTGTGAAATTGTGAAGCAAAAAGAAATTTGTGCTGGTTTTCTGCTGTCGCACTTCAAGCTGCAGAAGTTACAGCCACAGTGCATGATATGTGCTTAGTTAACATGGAAAAGGCATTAAATTTGTGGGTCAAAGACGAGAACAGAAAACGTGTTCTGAATGACAGTAATGTGTTGCACCAGAAAGCACCGGGCTTGTATGAAGACTTTAGCAAGGGATCCCCTGACACCAAAGTACTTAATGCTTTGGGGTGAAAAATATAAAAATTACTGGAAATGCTGCATCTGCCAATGAAGAAGCTGCTGCCACATTTCTGGCAGAACTGAAACAAGGTGATTAGGTTCGACACTATCCACAGTTTCAGTGGGCCACTGGGCGGGGGCACATTTCTCAGAACCTATCCCCCACAGACAAAGGAGGACTAGTGCAGTAGCGGATGCAGTAACTGCAAACTCAACATCCTGGGGCAGAGTCATCTCAGGAGGCAAGTGAAGAACTCACAGGTGCCTGCCCACCCTTCAGAGCTGCCAGGGAATGCAGCAAACTCCTAACACCAATACAACTGAAGTCCTCAAGTTATGGAGAAAGAAGGCACTTCTTCAGGGAGTAAAAGTCTCAGAATCAAGCCCAAAATTCCTCTCCCATCAGACCAGTGCAGATTTTATAAAGCTGTTCAAAGGAGGTCCAGAAAGCTGGTACGAAGGCTCCACTGTGGGTCTGGCGTTCCAGACAAATAAATGCCTATTCCTGTCACTGAGTTGTCAGAGATGAGACATAAGGAGGGTATGATACACGCTCAAGCTCCCTGAAAGTCTTACCCTCTTCCAGGTAATGGGACTGAGGGCCCCTCGTTCATACAGCAGCCTACGACCCAAAAGCCAACAGGGCTGTCTGGCCCTGGTTTGAAGTAAGCCAAAAGACACAGTGACGACAGTTTCAGTCCACCCCATTTACTGCTGCGTTCCTACTACTTGCCAAGCACTGTGCTAAGTGCTTTATGTGAAGCATTTCATTTAACCCTCACGACTCTCAAGTAAAGTAAATAGAGCTATTTCCATTTCACAGGGAAGAAAGCAAGGCACAGAAGGTTTAAGTTACTTGCTGAAGATCAAACATCAACTGACAGGGCCCAAACTCCAATCCAAAGCCTTTCCATCACAATGGCAAGTTGTTTAACCTTAGTCTTGCCACCTGACAATGAATGATACCATCTATCCTGCCTTCCTTACAGGGCTGAATTGAGGATAAGTGAAATCAGGAACACAAACATCATTTGAAAACAGTGTGAGCGCTCCTGAGTTTTGGGAAGAAGATGTAGCTCCAGAATCCCAGTCACCCCCCTTTATTTGGGTCCAGCTAATGAGATTTTATTCCCTTAACCAGGTCCCTTTCCCTGGATCAGGCCTATATTAGATTTATGGAAAACTGTGCCGCTATTCTAAACACCTTTACGTGGGATGGTAAAGAAAAAAGAGAAAAGGGTGCCAGGTTTCAGAACTGGCGCTCCCATCATCCCCCAGGCCTTGAGTACTCAACTCACTAAGGTCCAGCTTTCTCATCAACAAACCCTGCTCTGCCAACTTACAGGCCTACTATAATGAAGGAGCAGAGAGTTAGGCAGAGACTCCAGGGGCAAACTCCCCAAATTCAAAGGTATTTCATGCACAAAGACAAAGGGTATCATTTTCACATGCTGCAATGAAATCCCCTTCCCCAAAACCTCCTGCCCAATCAGTCTGCCTCTATAGACAAAGCCTTTTATGCTCTATGCTTGCCCTGGCGTTACATGATGCTTGAACTACAATTTTCAGCTTTGTAATTAGTCACATGTATTTTATCTTCACAAGATACATTAATGGTTAAACACACAGGCTCCAGAATCAGACGGACCTGAGTTCCAACTCTGCCTGGAGGTATCAACCAATTATGGAGTCTCAGAGTCTTTACCTATAAAATGGAGATATCTGCAGTATCAATGCATACAGCTGTGAGAGCTAAATGTGCTAACGCTGTGGGTTTAACACAGAGCAAAGCACAGTGAGTGCTCAATAAACAGCTATTCCCTCACCAGAGCACCTTCCAATTCTTTCATGATCCTAGGTAATTAGAACAGAGCCCTCCCCCTCAGTATGATTCATATTCCCTCTTCAATTCTTACTTGTTTATGGGGGCCCTTGAGAGCCAGCTTTCTACCCACTACACCTATCCCTAAGTAGGGCTCCTGACTATTCCCCAAATGTGCCAGGTGTCCCATCTTTGTTCACATTCCTCTCACCCAGAAATCCATATTCATCCATCTGACCCCACCCTTACCCCATTTATCTCTCCATTTCCAAATCAGACCCATCTTTTAAGATAAAACTAAAATGTCACCTTTTTCAAGAAGCCTGATTTCTTTTCACCACTCCCCACTATCCTCCCCCAACAATACACACACAACCGTGTTTCCTCTTCTTTCTAGTATATTCAGTTACCTCCCCCACTCCTTTCATTATTACTAGAACCATCCTCGTCCACCAAGCTATCTAACAGATGGCCTCTCAATACTAAATAAATACCAGTTAAGTTGACTTTGCACAAACAAAAGCTTTGGAGATATTTGTGGTTCTTAATATAATAATGTCTTCTGACCTGGTCCATATGACTCAGTGGACTGAGTGCCAGGCTGTGAAACAAAGGGTAGCCAGTTCGATTCCCAGTCAGGAAACAGGCCTGGGTTGTGGGCCAGGTCCCCAGTAAGGGTTGCGTGAGAGGGAAAAAGAGTTTCCCTCTTTTTCTCCCTCCCTTCACCTCTCTTTAAAAATAAATAAATAAAATCTTTAGAAATATACATAATGTCCTCTGAAGATTTCATATCCTTTGATATTCGTAAACTGGATCATCTGGCTAGCCTCAGGGATTTGGCCAACCAAAGACCAAGGCTGATAACTCTGGGACACAAGGGAAACTGCACAACTGACCTGATATGCACAAGGTTTTTGTTTTCCTGCCTCCCAGGGGTCCTAAAAACAAGGCAATTTCAGAGGTAAAGTATTCAGAGCTCTGTAGATACAACTTACTGTGTATATGAAGTACTTCCACAAAATTAAAAAGCTAGGGGGGAACCTCATCTCTAGTCTCAGGTTCTTCTTAGAGGAAGCTCTAAACCACCTTAAGCTCTAACATCTTAGTTCTATAAATACTCTACAATTACTAAAATACAAAATCTCCCATATACACCAAGTAGCATTTGACGATAATATCAGTAAATAATTCCTCACACATAACCTAAATGCTCCCCATTGTAATGCAAATCTGATAGCTGTTAATATTTGCATAGTACTTTTGTTTACAGAACACATTCACATATATGATCTCATTCAATCCTCACACTCAATCCTGAGATGTAGATATTATTATTCCTGATTTACAGATAGGGCAAATAAAACTTAGGGTCATTCACTGTTTATCCAAGGTCATGCAGCTAATAAGGCCAGTAAAGAAACTCAAGACAACTATTTCCCTATAGCAGATACCATCTTGAATTTTAAATTCTGACTGACTGAATTCTCAGACTGACTCTTCATCTCACCTAAATAATCCATAAATCATCCCAGTCTACCAGTATATATTTACTCAGCCTCAATTCCTTTCTTCATCATCACCTTCTCCCCTCCCTTCTGCTATCTATCAAGATCATAAAAAGTCCTGACCAGTGTGGCTCAGTTGGCTGGGCATCATTCTGCAAAGGGAAAGGTCACCAGTTCGATCCCTGGTCAGGGCACATGCCTGAGTTGTGGGTTTGGTCCCCAGTCAGGGAGAATACGAAAGGCAACCGATCGATGGTTCTCTCCCACATTGATGTTTCTCTCCCTCTCTTTTTCCCTCCCTTCCTCTCTCTCTAAAAATATATAAAATCTTAAAGAAAAAAAAAGGCCCCATAGGAAATTAGGAACCTACCCTGGCTGGTGTGAGTCAGTAGACTGAGTGCCAGCTTGTGAACCCCAAGGTCGCCAGTTTGATTCCCAGTCAGAGCACATGCTGGGGTTGTGGGCCAGGTGCCCCAATTGCAGGTGTGCAAGAAGCAACCAACTGATTGATGCATCTCTTGCATATCGATGTTTCTCTCCCTCTCTTTCTCCCTCCCTTCCCCTCTGTCTAAAAATAAGTAAATAAATGGAATCTTTCAAACTAAATAAAATGTTAAAAAAAGAAATTAGAAACCCTAAATTCAACCACCAGAATTTTAACAAATTCACCACTAGGTGGAGCTAATCTCGACAATCCAAGAAGTCAATAGGTCAGTTTCATAAGAAAACAGAACACAGAAGAGCCAGAGTTCTAAGTAGCTCAATACATTCTTTAAAAGAAACGAGAAATACATAGCATGGTACTGGCACAAGTTTTCCCACCTTTGTCCCAATAGCCCATAATCAGGAAGTTAAGAAAAAACAACTTTCGGTTCAAGGCTTATAGCTGAAAAACAAATGTTTGCAAACCCACACAGGTACCTCCCTCCAGTTTCTGCCTCTGAGAAGGCTGGCTACTTGACTTTGCATTAAATCACAGCTAACTCACAGACCAAGCCACAGAAACTAAGACCGTATCCAATCAAATATCAATTCATCAGTATCGAGCTAACAAGGAAGAAGCTGTTACCTGTCTAAATCATTTAGACTTAAAAACAAAAGTTCGTTTGGAAAAATATTTACTGACACGAAGGGAAAATAAAGCCACATAACACTGGCCCACACCCTGCCCAAAGTTCTGGCCAATAATGAGGGGGATACGGGAGGGGACAGGGGGTATCTGCCACAGAGGAATAAAATGAGTGTTGGTAAGTTAGCAAGAGACTTCACATCCTAGAAGTCCAATTTCGTCTGCTGGAATAACTTCAATTTCATATACATTTCTAGCAGTAACTTAACACTTTGGAATTCAGTCCTGTGTTGTTTCTGCAAATGAATTAGAATAGTCCTGAGAAAAACAGAAAGGATATCCCACTTTCATCCAGTGAAACTTACAGAGCACACTAGTCTTGAAGTTATCAGGGAAATACAGCCTTCCTCTACATTCCAGCTTTGACTTAGAAAACCTTAGCCCATCTCTGTAACTCAAACACCTGCCCTCCTTCAAACTGCTGCATAAGTAATTTAATTACACAGGAGTCTGCCCAAACTATCTCAGTGCCAGTCTACCAGTAAGATTATTGTAACTATGGACTTTATAAACCCTCTTCCTAATTAAGGAGTCAAAAATCAAGCGTTAGTTTGAGAGCACAAGTTTGGAAAACCTCTTTCCTCAAAGAACAAATAAAGCTGTGAAGACTTATGGCCCAAACTTATTCTAAAACTCGTCAGGTATAAATAAAACCTTTAGAGGTCATCTAGTGCCATGTTCCTCAAACATGGTTGACATGGTTGACATAAAGCTCTGGTGAGCTTTAGAAAAGTGATGCCCCTCAAACAATAATTTGAGAAATGAGGCTCCATCTCCAGGGATTGATTAAAACGGCCCCAGGCATTATTTTCCTCTTTTTATAATGAGTTCCCAAGGTGATATCCACACAGCCAAAGTTAAGAGCCAATGAGGTGTGCACTAATCCCCAAATATAGCTGATCTTAAATTCTACCTGGGGAGCTTTTATGACCTAGATTGATTCACAGGTACCACTCTAAGAAAAAAAATGTTTAAGCTTTCCATTAATTGTTGACCAACCAGATACTTGAATTGCATCTGAGACCTCAACAACAAAGTACATAATTATTTTACAGATAAAGAGGGCAGGAGAGTAAAAATCACCTGTCAAAGGGCACACTAAATTAGGGCTGTCCTTCCCCAGGTCTGCGGTGCCCAGTTTGGAACAAGTGCCCCAACAACAAATGTGTGACATGCACATGCACCCAGGTAAGATTTTTATTCTTTTTTTTTTCTGATTTTTACTCTCGTGAGAACCACTCTATTCTCAATAGTGTCTATAGGGATGACACTATATGCCTGGCAATTCAAGAGGAGGCAGCTATCAAAGTTACAAGGGAAAGAAAATTCCAATGAGAAATCAGAAGCCCACATCTATTTTACTGTTATATTCTTAAGAGCCTTAGTAAGTGCTGAAAAAATATTTTTGAATTTATTAAATATGAATTTTGAGTGAATAACACAGACTTTGGGCTTGGCTATATGGAATCCTCTGGGCAATGGAACATGAGAAATTTTAAATGTGCTTGACCTTGCCCCTCTTTGGTTCACCATGAGAAAGACGTCAACTCTCAGGCTGTTTTCTGGAGCTGGGCTCCAGAGTAAAAAACAGAGAGCCAACCTGAGCCCAATATGAAGACTGGAGGAAAAGACCAAATGCCCCATGCATGAGAAAAATAGATGCTTATTGTAGTAAACCACGATTAGGGTGGTTTATAATGGAACATTATCGTAGCAATTGCTAATAAAATAAGTTTTTAAAAAGGTAGGGGCACTTTGGAAAAAAATCAAAGTAATGTGTAAACAAAGTATTTAGCCCTGGAAAGAAAATAATAAGGTGAGGTCTTCTGTTGTTCTATGTAGTTATATTATTGTACTCTGAGTTAGGGGAACTGGGGTAATAAAGCTGACAGAAAACAAAGAGAGCTAAATCAGAAAGGTGATTTAAAGCTACTTCCCTCAAATATCAATCAGAAATACCCTAACCACTGAAGAGCCCAGCCCTTCCTGAAAAGACTGGAATTACTACTTCCTGCTGAAATGCTGTCCCTTTCCCACACTGTTAAAATTTCCAGTGCATGTCAGCTGTACCCAGCAGGCACTAAGTTCAGTCCTTCTCCAGAAGCGGCATCCTTGTATACCAGAGTTTCTTGGCACTCAGCACCCAAATAATCACCAACATCATCAAAATAGGAGAAAAAGAAAATCATGAAACCTAACAATAAAGTAAAAGCAATACCTTTATCCATGTATAAAGGTAACAATTATAAAGACACTACTGATTTAAGAACAGCTTTTCAGAACAACAACAACAAAAAAAACCACTATACCACTACATTGAATGTACACACAAATTTTAAGGGGTATTCTGATTATAATGGGAAAATGTGAGAAAAAATACATCTTAAAATAAAGAAAATACTGCAATTGTTTCTTTCATAACACAATCCTTTCTTCTCTTTAGAATCTACTTCCTACTGGCATAAAATCCAACTCTAAATACACTTTAAACTACAGAACCTATTTCTAAGACCTTCAGTAAAACATTGATATTTTAGAAAACCAGTGACGTTATTAGCCTAAATAATGAAAATTTTGTCACTCACTAAGACTGCTAAGGACTGTTCTAAATTAACCCTTTTTCAACCTGGGCAGTATCACTCACTAAGCCAAGATGACAGACACTTTTCATTAAGTCAAACAGAGAACACTAAGTAGAAAATGATGTTGGCTTTATTGATTTGTCACCCATATTCTCCTGATATATGAGAAGTAAAACTGAAAATATTTAATTAGAAAACAATGTCAGCAGTCTCCTTGTCACCACTGTTTTTCTGATGTGCGTATAACTCAACATGATCATGTGATGTCTTATTTATTCACTCTTAAAATTCTGTACCCACCCAATGACTATTTTTAGAGCCATATCATGCTCTAGGCCAGGGACACAACAATAATCAGGATGGACCTATATGCCACTATACTAAGAACTAGAGATACACAGCCTCTGCTCCATAGCGTATCACACCACAACCTAGGTACCTCTCCCTGGTACAATCAACAAGAAAGTAAGACACATTCATAAAATAGTAAAGCTTAGATCTGCCTCTTCCTAACCCTTTCCCAACCAACCCAGCTTAGTTTTAGCACAGTATGGAATCAAGCCAAACGTGACTCTGAAAAAGTATCAAAATGAGGCTCTGCTATATCAGCCTTATTAACTGGATTAACAGTTCTTGGTTTCTAAGATTCTCAGACAGATCAGTATAATGCCCTTAAGGTAAATGAATAAAAAATGTGTCCCATATTCAGATTCACAGCACAGAATCTAGAATCTGATAGAAGCAGTTTGGGTTAACCACCAGGAGCAGTGGTTCTCAAACTTGGCTGCATTTTGGAAATACCTGGAAAACTTTTAAATATCCCATTGTTCAAGCTGCACTCCAGTAAGCAACAAAGTTTGAAAACCAAAGATACACAAAACTTGGAGGCACTGGCTGCTTCCCAACTAATGGATGAATTAGAGGTGTGCTTCCTGAACACCTCTTTACTAGGAACTACTAAGACCTCATCTGGTACTTAGAGAGGAGGTTTGCAGGCTACCTGCCAAACTTAGGGAGAAGGCATAAACTTGAATACACGGAGGGAAAAAAAAAACAGTATCTCAAACTGAATGCTGGAAAAATAAAAGCACATAAAAATAATAAAGCTTTAAAAATCTTATCCCAAAATTTGTTAGAAATTGATGTTAATAAGAGTCAAGTTCCCACACCTAATTATCTAAAACAGAGGCGGAGGGAAAATAACAACCCCCAGGCTGGCTTGTGAAGGGTATTTTTTGTTTGTTTAATACATCTGAAAAGAATGCATATACAAAGAATTGAGACATGAGAAAGCATCGGTTCAACACTAATGAATCTACAAGAATTAGGATTTGGGGAAGATGGAGAAGATTACCTAAACATTTTTAAAAATTGGAAACTGCAACCAAAATAAGCTGATAAAATCCCTATTAACACTTATGAAGAGTCTTCATAAGACTCTCTCCATGATTTTTATTAAACTAGAGAGCCTCAACTGGCTGCTCTAGGGTTCCTCATGCAAAACAGAAATAAGGGGAGTCCCCTAACTGGTCCCCATGTTGTTAAATGTTCTCCCCACCCCCACCCCACCCCTAGCTTCTTCATGAAGCAGGTCTCCATCCTCATAACTTGAAAGAGGATGTGAATCATTCCACAGACATGTCTTCTAGCACCACCCCTCATATATACCAGGTCTTCAGCTGTGTTCTAGAACACCATATC
The DNA here is from genome assembly GCA_004027735.1 of Carollia perspicillata. NCBI lineage: Eukaryota > Metazoa > Chordata > Mammalia > Chiroptera > Phyllostomidae > Carollia > Carollia perspicillata. Next base: position 26,036 of record PVKM010001935.1, read on the forward strand.
ATACACTATTAAGCTGCAAATCTATGCTAAGCATGTAAGACAATGACTGACAAGGAAAAAATGTTTTTTAAAATTATGTACTCAACCCATTTGGTATTATTTCAAAAAGTGCAATACTTTTCTTATCAATGAAAGAAGTTAGAAACTAACTTCAAAAAAAAGAGAAAAAAAAACCCAAAAAACAAAATCAGCAAATGGCTAACAAATTTCCTTGAAAGTCAGTCACATATATAGTGCATCCTAGAAAAGAGGAGGGGCAAGACAGGTTCCACCCACTTTCATGAGTTTCATCCAATACTGAACCTACTCAAGGGTGGAGAGAAAAGGCAACTTTCAAAAAGGAGTATGTTATTAAATGAGGCATTTACTATACTCCTTCCTAAGAGCACCAGGTGGGGAACACGTTTTCTAAACTAGACCCAGGAAGTGGAATGTGGAATCACTCCATCCTCCTCCCCTAAAGGGCTGTCCAATGGTTAATGAATTTTTAAAAAAATGACTAAATAAAAACAAACCCCACACACAATCCCCCCCGCAAAAAAAAAATAAAATAATAAAGAAAAAAAAATAAAACTAGATGTCCCAGATCACTCTCCAGAGTGGAACCCGGGAGCAGCTTCAACAACCCGAATTAGTCTGTTACAGAGTCATCACAAGCATGCCTTGCTTTTAAACAAACTAACAAAAATTTTTTTTTTCAAAACAACAAAAAAAACTAGTACTGATCACTTTTCTTGACAATACACAATTACTCAAAATTAACTAGCACTGAGAGGGGGAAAGGGACCATACCTATGGGCCTTGTTTCATACGAGTGCATATGGGTAGGTGCAGGGCATTTGTCATTATTGCAAAAACGAATTTTAATTTTTAATCTTTAGTTTGATTTAAACATTGCTTTTAGTATGATGCCGACACCAGCTGTGCAGAAAGGACTCTGGAGAGATGTTCATAGCAGCACACACCTGCGGCTCTTCTTCGGTTCTGGAGGCTCCAGGGCAGCCAATATTGCTTCGTCAAATACATTCTTTAGGCCTTTCTGAAAAGGGGTAGAAAGAAAAAAAATGGGCCATCTGATTTTCAGAATGAAAAAGTTGAAGCTCAAAAACATTCAAACCCCCAAGAGTTGGTAAAAAACAAAGTATTAAAAACAATTCTGAATCTCAACACAATCATCTCACTTCACCAAGTTTCATCCAGGCAGGGCCCTGGAAGGGCCCAGCAATTCAAGAGCAGATATTCATGAGTGAGACAGGGGTCCTTTGAGAAAGCTTTGTGCAGACCAATGTATGTCACAAGAAGCAAACAAGCACATGTGTCATTTGCTCATTCAATATGAGTTTTGTAATGTGCTGCTGAAATATTTTACAAACAAGTGAAGCAACTCTGCATTCAAGTGAAACAGCTGGATATGGAACGGGATGGGGAGGACGGGCACCAGGCAGTGGCATCCTTATTACGTGAAGGCACAGGCAAAGATGGAAAGAGCGATTACAGTGGCTGCATCAAAGATATTCACTCTGAAATCCTTTTATCCCACCAATTAGACAGAGCCAAGGAGATTCAGGGAAGCAAAAATGTGGATATCTGATACATATGTAAAACTAGGGCCCAGTCAGTACAACAGGAATAAAGCTTCAGCAGGCATTTATACAAACAATTGTATATTTTTAATTTTAAAATTTGAAGTAACCACAATTGTATGTTTCCCTCACAACAATAAAATCAGAAGCAGGAAAATATAAAGGTAGTGGCTTTACATCTCAACATTAACAAACCTTAAGTCGACTGTTAAAATGGATGCTATTCTTAAAAGACAATGTAACAAATAATCTCATAAAGCAGTAGCAGATACATCGATATCTTTCCCACCCCAGACTGACACATACTCCACTACAGCACAGACAGCCAAAGCAATAGCAACACAAAATTTCACTGCACAAAGGAAAACCAGGAAAAAAAATCGTCCCTTCCCCATTACACTCTACTAGCAAGTCACCCTTTTTCCATTGTTTGTCATGCAATTACAATTAACAATTGATCATAAGAGTAAAATGATGTCTGTGTTATTTTCTCCATCTAGAACTAAGATCTAGAAGTGTTAAAACTCTTATTTTCTCCAAGAGGACATTCTTAATGCCAGATCAACTTCCCTTTTGCAATAGTAATCCAAACCAAAAAGCTCTGAGCATCAGGCAACTCAAGCAGCAGAAAGTAAACAAGTCCACTTGACTACTGATCATAAAAAATATTCTATAAGATATTGCATTCTTGGTCAAAAACTAATACAGAGGTTGCTCTAAGGTGGTGAGTAAAAAGACGCAGAGGCTTTCAAACAGGATGGTTTTATTCCTTTGTTTTTAAGTGATCTTTCTACAGTAGTGGGACAGGAAGCAGCAGCAAAGAGGGAAAGGAGAAAACAGTTTAGAATATACAGCACTTCCTTTTGGGTTGAGTTTCCGGAGGCTCGAGGGCAGCTAGGATAGCCTCATCAAACACATTCTTCAGACCTCTCTACAAGACAGAGGGAAGGAGAGAGAACAGCAGCCAGGTTAGAGGATTAGAAAGACTAGCAGATACAATAGCAGTCTGGATTAAATGAGCTGAATTCACAGAAGCAATGAGCCTTAAGAAAAATAACTGCCAGAATGTAGAACTTAAGCCCATTACTAGGACAGCACATAACTGAACAGAAACTTCTTACTTCAAAAGATTAGCTGAGCAAGAAAGCGGTTTTTGTAAAAATACCGTATGTTGACTTCTAAAACAATCACACTTTTAAGTCTAATATTACAACATTTCAATAAAAATAATGCCAGGGGAGAAAAATAGACATTGTATATTTAAGTCCTGTAAGTTCCCAGGATTTCTAATGATAAGAATGGCACAAACAGCTGCGGGGCAGGGGGCAACGGGAGGGAAATTGGGACAACTGTAGCAGCACAAATAATAGAAAAAATATAAAAAGAAAAAGAATGGCACACACATTTTGAAATCTATTAAATTTCAGGCTTCTGTGAATTCAGCCCCTGAATAACTGAAGGACACAAATAGCAGACTAACAGGCATGCAACGTGTTTCTAGATTCAATGACATAACCGGATGGGATTAATCAGGGTTTCAGAGTTAACCAGTTTCCCAGAACAAAAAGGTTCAGACATTTAGAAATAGTGTTAATTGTTCAAGAGCACCAACTGGGAAAAGTTTAAAGAACAGACTCTAGAAACAGCATACACTTCAGTTATTCAGTAATGTTATCAGAGCAAGTAACTACCACCCAAGATTATAGGAAAACGAAGATGGGGTCCTAGAATGAGTTTTAGCAAGCAGTCTGATGCTTTAAGGTGTCTGCATGGGTATCAGAGCTTAAAAGCATGGAGTGAAAACAAAGAATATTCTCAGATCTGCAAGGATTAAAACGCATGAATACACTTACACCGCAGGCAGAACTCCAACATGACAATGTGACTCAGTAGTACTGGTACCTTGGGCCCAGGTCTATGGACTCCCTAAACTCACCTAAATCTGAAGCCACAGGTTTACTACCCAAAGAAATTTCATACATTCTTTACATCAGTTTGATTCCAAATAAAAATTTCACAAAAGTCCCAGAATACAGCTCTAATAACAAATGCCAGCCCCAAACTACCCCAGGTGTCCCACCCCCACCCTATCCCCATGATGGACCCACCATGGCACCCCAGAGGACTGGCACCTACACATTCTATTAGGTACAAAATAAATCAGAAATAACAGTAAGTACTTAAAAAGAAGCAAAGAGGTTAAAAAGTTTTCTTCTTTCCTTATCTTTTACAAAGTAGAAATGACAAAACAAAATGTAAAGTTCCTCTGAAATTCTTTCTGCACATATAGGAACAAATTCTGGTAGTCAAATATAAAACAAAGAAGAATGAATGGAAAGGGAAACATTATTTCATAAGAAAAAAAAGTAGAGAACTGCTATTAGAAACTAAGGCATCCTCCTTTGATAAGCAAATCCTTTCTTGCTTATTGCTTATTGACAAAGATCAACTGATCCCCTACAAAACAAAACTAATCTTGCTTTTACCCACACTACCTGATTATATAAAGAGTTCACTTGTAGAGGAACCAACAAACAGAATTTGGAGTCCTAAAAGTTCTAGCTCCCAAACATAACTAGAAACCCCATTTTCTATCGTCTCCTCTTTTGACTTCTCCAACTTCAAAATTTGGTAAGAAAAATATAGTTGCTAAGACTTTTCAAATTTGTATTCACTGTAAACTAACTTACTATATAAATCTGTTCACATACTGTACAAAAATCATGAATGGAAGCATCCAGTTTTCTAAAATAAGCCTTACCAGTGACCTAAAATTGGGTCCACATGGCATACTTGCCTTCATTTCCCCCAAAAGCAACCCATACATAGGAGGAAAGGGATATGCAAAAGATGCACATAGTTAGAATCTGACACCAATATTTCACAGATATCCCTCCCCAAAAGACACACAAACACTTCTGAGGGTGATATAAAACCCCAGAAGCATCAGGCAATTTAAAAAATTTCAGTCAGTGCTGTATGTGAGAAAATGTAAAATCTTATTTAGCCCTGGCCGGGTAGCTCAGCTGGTTAGAGCATCGTCCTGATTTGCCAAGGTTGAGGGTTCAATTCCTAGTCGGGACACATATAAGAATCAACCAATGAATGCATGAATAAGTGAAACAGCAAATCGATGTTACTCTTTCTCTCTCTTTCTCTGTCTCTCTCCCTCTTTCCCTCTCTGTCTCTCTAAAATCAATAAATTAAAAATAAATAGCTCTGGCTGGTGTGGCTCAGTGGATTGAGTGCTGGCTTGCAAACCAGAGGGTCACTGGTTCAATTCCTAGTCAGGGCACATGCTCGGGTTGCAGGCCAGGTCCCCAGTAGGGGTCATGTGAGAGGTAACCATACATCAATATTCCTCATCCTCCCCTTCTCCCTCCCTTCCTCTCTGTCTAAAAATAAGTAAATAAAATATTTAAAGCACACACACACACAAGAACTAAATTGTCAAGGAAAACTGGGTTTGGGAGAACATAAGGCCTTGAAATTATTCTGTGGAATATCCAGGTAAGCATGGAAATTTTATCTTTAAATATCCAACCTAACATTAAACTGAAGGTGATTAAACTGTGTCTGGGCCCCACATATCAAATACTTAATATATGCATAATATGCAACAATATATTCCATTTATTTTAGTATACATATAATTAAGATGAATGTAACTTTAAAAAAACCTCTTCACTTCAACCCTACCCTACCTAATTTACTTAGGCATGTTTACTCATTGTTCAAAAGTCAAAGCACCAGTAACTAGTAAATAAGAGTTCTGTGCTAATTATTTCCATAATTCTTTCCTTTGCCCCCAGGAGGAGAATCAAATGGGAGAATCAGTCAGCAATAGCCATGAAGGTTGACAAGAGAGAAACACACAGGTCAGTTACAACTCTCAGTCTAAACACTCTTAACATTGCTCCCTGTCCTCAGAATCTGAGTTTCCCATGAAGCTATGAGAAGAGTTCCAAATACATCATTCAGAAACAGAGGAAAGAGGGCCACATGAGGAAGGAAAGTCTCAAATACTTTAGACACTATATAAGCATACTTAAGAAATAGCTACAGCAACTTTTTCTGACATAAAAGTCTCTCCAATGACTAATTCCCTATGACGAATTCCCTAACAGTATAGCACCAATTATCAGAACTGACAAGAAAAAAATCAGTTCTATTTAGATGAAAATTTAAGGAGAGGTGTGGCAGAGGGTATCATTATAAATTTGTGCTCATCTGAACCTTTCCTGTAATTTTTTTAACCATCCCTGACCACTACAAAGGACTCAGTACAACATGGAAGCTCACCAATACAAGAGCTTTACTTAGAGACTAATAATTTCTCTATAAATAGAGACCTCCAGCAAAAGAATATACACTGTGAAGCTGGTCATAGTCTTCCTGCGCAGCTTGCTTGAGCACTGCGGACCACTGTTAGAAATAACCCCTGAATCCTAATGCTCTAAGAAACTATTCAGCTGTAAATGAAAACAGACTTCCGCCCAGTCCTCACCTGTGTGAGTGCAGAACACTCCACATACTTGACAGCCTTCAGGTCACGGGCCAGCTTTTCAGCAGTCTCTGGAGTGATAGGCTTCTGTTTGTTCTTGGCAAGTTTCTCAATAGTTGAGGGGTCATCTCTTAGATCAATTTGGGTCCCAACAAGCAAGAAAGGAGTCTTTGGACAGTGGTGAGTTATCTCAGGCACCCACTAGAGAAAAAGTATTTTAAAAAATACACCTTCATTAACCCACAAGCCTCTAAAACTATTTACAACAAGTCAATAAATAAAAGTTCTGTGACAACCTTTTTCAGGATAAGAACATCTGTGACCGACTCACCTTTTCTTTCACATTTTCAAATGAGGATGGAGAAACCACTGAAAAACAGACTAGAAATACATCTGTTTGCGGATAACTCAGCGGTCGTAATCTGTCATAATCCTCTTGCCCTGGGGGAGGGGGGATTAGAAAAATCAACTGAATCTTGATGTCCTCATAGTATTAAAATTGCAAGTCAATCAACAAATTAAGTATGCAGCCAACAGCACAGTGATTATAATGAGAAAAGTTATGTAATAAAATGTATGGCTTTATAATATTTGAGAAAATTCTCACTGAGCTTATTCTATTTAAAATTTCAAACCATTAGAATAGCAATGAAGGCTATGTATTATTTGCTTTATTACTAGTTTGTAGTTTTCAATCTTTATGTCCATTAGCAATCTAATAATAATGTAATAAATGCAATAAACTGTTGCTACAGAAATAGTTAAAAATAATCCTATTCAGATCTGATTATCAAGAAATGATCACACCAAAATAATCTAAGGAAACAAAAATCTCAGTGAAACCCTGCTAACAAAATCCACTGCCCATTCATGACTACCAAAGCAGGTTCACATGTTTAGTTATCATGTGCATATAAGACCAGTATCTGAAATCAAGAATGCCTAGAAAAAAATAACTCAGCAAGACTCGGTGGGGGGAAAGGCAGAAAACTGTACCTGAAAAACAATTAAAAAATTGTAATAAAAAAAAAGACTCAATGGACGGTAAATCCATGCAGAGAAATTCTGGTGAAAAGAATGTATGGTTTAAAGGGTTCTTAATAAACTGCAGGGGGGGAAATGTAACTACATTGTGAAGAAACCAGACATCACCTTGACTGATAAAAATAACCATCATCAGGGAGTGGGAGATGAATATCATGTGCCTCCAGATTTATATCCTAAAAAAGATACACGACTACTGTAGTAGTTCAAACAAATCCCATAACCTAAATCTAATCATGAGGAAACAGAACAAACTCAAAATGAGGTGCATTTTATAACAGGAGGAAAAATAAAGGATGGCTCTGTATTAGGTAAAAATAATGTCATGGCCCTGGCTAGTGTGGCTCAGTTAGTTGGAGTGTCGTTCCATAGACCAAAAGGCTGTAGGTTCAATTCCTGGTCATAGCACATACCCAGGTTATGGGTTCGATCCCGGGTTGGGGTACATACAAGAGGCAATCTCTCTCTCTCTCAATCTGTGCCCCCCACAAAAACAATAAAAAAATGTCCTCTGGTGAGGATTTTAAAAAATAATAATAAAAATAATGTCATGGGAAAAAATGTCATGAAAGACAAAGAAAAACTGAAGAACTGATTCAATTAAAAGGGACTAAAAAGAAATGACAACTAAATGCAATACATGGTATTGTACTGAAATCAGGAAAAAATGGAATTGGAGCAATTGACAAAACTGGAATACAGACATTAAAGTAATGCATCAATGTTAAATTTCCTGACTCTAGTTACATAAGAATGTCTGTGTTCTTAGGAAATACCTACTTATTCAAGGCTAAAAAGCTATGATGTACACAACTTACTCTTAAATAATTCAGGGGGGAAATTAAGCCCTGGCTGGGTAGCTCAGATGGTTAGAGCATCATCCCTATATACCAAGGTTGCTGGTTTGATCCCCAGTCAGGGCACCTACGAGAATCAACCAATGAATGCATAAGTAAGTGGAACAACAAATCAATGTCTGTCTCCCCTCTGTCCTCCAAAAATCAATAAATAAAATTTTTAAAATTAATGTGCATATATGTTTAAAGACAATAATAAAGCAAATAGGGCAAAATGTTAACAATTGGTAAACTTGGTTAAAGGGTATATGGGGCTCCTGGTACTATTCTTGCAACTGTTCTGTCTTGAAATTATTTTCAGATAAACAGATTTTTTTTAATAGCCATACACCCTTCCAAAACTGTGAGGGAAGGGGAGAAGTCATAGGGGAAGGATTTAACACTCCAATTTCAACACCAAGCTACAGCAATCCTATGTATTAAAGAGAAGTATTTAACACCACTGAACTCTACACTTAACAATGGTTAAAAAAAACTTTTTGTTATATGTATTTTATTTAAAAAATTGTAAAGGGGAAAAAATACAAGATAAATATTTTATCTGCCAATAAATTTGTTTTTGGCCACCACTGAGAAAGAATACAAGAATTTAGAGTAGCTATCAAAACATGATAATTAAAGATATTACTACTGCCTGGCTGGTGTAGCTCAGTGGATTGAGCATGGGCCTGTGAAACAAAGGGTCACTGGTTCAATTCCCAGTCAGGGCACATGCCTAGGTTGCAGGCCAGGTCCCCAGTAGGGGACACATGAGATGCAACCACATATTGATGTTTCTCTCCCACTCTTTCTCGTTCCCTTCCCCTCTCTCTAAAAAAATAAATAAATAAATAAAATATTAAAAAAAAAAAAAAACAGAATCAATTAAACCAGGTCAAATTGACTTGTTTTGAACATTATTCATCTGCTAAGGGGAAGAATATTATTATCTGCACCAAACACATCCTAGTCACTGCACTGGGTTTTTTTAATGTAAAATGTATGAATCATAAATACATAGCTCCTGAGTTACTACATATGCATACACTTTTAAAAGTTGATCATTGTTCAGTCTTCATAACATCCCTAAGAGAAAAGTATTTTCAACTTTTTATAGTTCAAGGTAATTAAGCTCTACACAGTTCAGTAACTTGCCAGCCATCTAGCTAACTGGTCTATCTAGCCTCAAAGTTCAAATTTTCTCTTTTCTATTACCATGGTAACACCAGAAATGACTGAGTGATTGCAATTACAATGATTAAAATTCAAAAGCAAAGATATCTTCTAAAACCTGAATCTAAGAGTGTATCTTGAACTCTTATTTGTTTTTCATAGTAGTGTGGTATAGCAATTCTAAAACTATTTGCTGTGCATGATAGAACTGAAAATGAGTAAACAGGGATTTTTGGAGGAACCAAGCCTCTAACTATAGAAGAAAAAGATAAAATTATGGAATTGATGAAGGCAAAGAAGACTCCTAGAGTAGGACTGCACTGGAGATATCAACAAAAATTTATTATCCAGATCAACGTGCTAATGCTATTGTCCTTAGTGGAGAAATGATATTCAGGACAAGCCACTGTGATGCAGAAATTAAACAAAATACAAAGTGACAAGAATAATGTGTGTCTCCCTGACTGGTATGGCTCAGTGGGTTGAGCATCATTCTGCAAACCAAGAGGTCATTGGTTTGATTCCTGGTCAGGTCACATGCCTGGGTTGCAGGACAGATCGCTGCTTGGTGCCATGCGAGAGGCAACCGATCAATGTTTCTCTTGCACTAGGTTTCTCCCCCTTTCTTTCCCCCTCCCTTCCCCTCTAAAAGAAAAAAATAAATAAAATCTTTTAAAAAAATATGTGTCAAAATATAAAAATGTTTGTACATGGAAAGGTCATAACATAAAAGAAAACAGAGACCAAATGTTAACAAAGTAAGTTAAATTGTGATGTGATCTGCCACATAGCAGATTACTGTGTAACCATGAAGACTATGGCATACAAATACAACACTGACAGCGGTCACCACATTTTTTAAGAGAAAAAGGCAGGTGCAGGGTGGGGAGAAGAATAATATCCTTTTTCTCCTATATATAAAAATAATAAATGTAAAGGAATAGCTCTGTTGAGGACACTGAGATGTGATTATCTCTGGATATAAATGCCTTTTCATTTTCTCCTTTTGCTAATCTATATTTTGATTTTTTTACAAATAATATGCCAAACCTGCATCTCTGTAATAAAGAGCAACATTTAAATTTTGACATGAAAAAAGAACTGGCAGTGGGGTGATGATTCTACAACATGGGGAAGAGCCTATGATAAAGATGTTACATTAAAAAAAGCTAAATATAAAACTGTACACACAGTAGTAAAACAAATGCAGGGAAAAAAAAGAACAAAGTAACTGTGGGGAACTCACTAGCAAGAATTTACTGTTGTGACTTGAGAGGCAGGAATAAAGCCATAACACAGAGGGAGAAGCCTATTTCTGGGCTTAAATTTCTGGGCTCTTACAGTCGTATTTAAATACGACTGTAAGAGCTGCAGCCAGAGATGAGATAGGAAGACTATTAAAAGAATTCAGCCCTGTCTGGTGTGGCTCAATGAATTGAGTGCTGGCCTGCAAACCAAAGGGTCGCCGGTTTGATTCCCAGTCAGGGCACATGCCTAAGTTGTGGGCTGAGTCCCCAGTCGAGGGTGTGTGAGAGGCAAACTATCGCATATGGATGTTCCTCTTCCTCTCTTTCTCCTTTCCTTCCCCTCTCTCTAAAAATAAATAAATAAAATATTTCAAAAACTTTTTCAGAAAATGGCATGGTCAACAGATTAAATACAACCAAACAGTTAAAGTCAAAGGCCATCTCAATGGGGATGTAAGCTTTAGCAGAAAGAAAACTGAGTTAATGGCATGACCTGAATAAGAAACAGGGACTCCTTTTGGAGAAGTAAATGGAGTCTCCTCAAGAGTGTGAGAAACAGGACACCAACTCCCGTATCTCAGCCCCAGGTCTCCAGTGCCTGTCAAAAAAGATCTCTGGCTTATAGTGACCTCACCCAGTTGAGATGGAAACCCACAAGCCTGCTTTAGATGGTAAAATTATTTCTTACTGAGTATCTTTTAACTCCCAGAAAGACTCAGAATCTAATATAGGGATAAAATAAATCAAATACTTTCCCTGTTAATTTTCAGCCACATTTAGGAATAATCTATCCTTGTTTAACACTCTTGCCTATAATATTTAAAATAACATGCCATATTGATTCTGATTTCAACTTAAAATGTATAATTGAGTAATTGATCTTAAACTTGAGATTTCTTTGTTGAAAATGATAAGAATTTTATAAAGGCTGTAAATAATACTGTTTAAGATCAATTAAAACAATACAGAAAATCATTAAGTTACCAATTTATTAGCTATGTATGTAAAAACTTAGAAATGCTTCGCTTGTCAGGTCAAGCACTCTAAATTGCTTAAAAGAGCTGTGAAGGTCCTGCCCTGGCTGGTGTAGCTCAGTGGATTGAGTGCAGGCCTGCGAACCAAACAATTACAGTTTGATTCCCAGCCAGGGCACATGCCTCGGTTGCAGGCCAGTTCCCAGCAGGGGATGCACGAGAGGCAACCATACATTGATATTTCTCTTCCTCTCTCCTTCCCTTCCCCTCCAAAGATAAATAAATAAATAGAGAAAGGAAGGAAGGAAGGAAGGAAGGAAGGAAGGAAGGAAGGAAGGAAGGAAGGAAGGAAGGAAGGAAGACTTTAAAAAAATATTTTAATAAAAAATTTAATGACTTGTACAACTAAACTTAAAGGCTTACCCACTCCAAGCTATTTATTGAAGAGAAATAAAATATGTCCATACGAAGACTTGTATACAAATGTTCATAGCACCATTATCCGTAATAGCTTAAAAGTGAAACCCAAATATCAATCAACTCGTAAATGAATAAATAAATTTTGTGCCCTGGCAGGTATGGCTCAGTGGATTGACTGCCAGCCTGCAAATCAAAGGGTCACTGGTTCAATTCCCAGGCAGGGCACATGCCTGGGTTGTGAGCCAGGTCACCAGTTGAGGACACATGAGAGGCAACCATGCACTGATGTTTCTTCTCCTTTTCTTTCTCTCTCCCTTCCCCTCTCTAAAAAAATAAAATCTTTAAAAATTTTTTGCTCTATCTATAGAATGAAATACTATCCATCAATAAAAACAAGCTACTGATACACACAACACAGATAAAGCTAAAAAATATTATGCCAAGCGAAAGAAATCAAACACAAAAGACTACATACTAATGATTGCATTCATATGAAACTCTAGAAAAGCAAAACTATCATGACAGGAAGCAGATCTATGTTTACCTGGGGTCATGTCAAGGGAAGGAACACAAGAAAATTTTTAAGAAGACATATGCTGATTATGGTGGAGATTACAAAACTATAGAGTCAGCAAAACTATCAAATTGAACACTTAAAATAAGTGAATTCTATTGTAATATACTTCAGTAAAGCTAAAAAATGCTGATTAAAACTTAAAGGCTTATAAAAATAAACTTTAAAATTTGAAAATAAAATTGAAATTTAATTTTAAATTATCTTTTTTCCTGCATATATACAGTGCCTCCAAGGGTACACATAAAACAAAATCCTGACTGGGAGAGTGGACACTGGAATGGGCAGAGGGCAAAGGGAGTACTCAAATTGAAAAACAATAAAAAGTAGTAAAACTGCCCTGGCTGGTGTAGCTCAGTGGATTGAGCGTGGGCTGGGAAACAAAGGGTCACCAGTGCTATTCCCAGTCAGGGCACATGCCTGGGTTGCAGGCCAGGTCCCCAGTAGAGGGCACATGACAGGCAACCACACATGGATATTTCTCTCCCTCTCTTTCTACTTCCCTTTCCTTCTCTCTAAAAATAAATAAATATTTTTTAAAAAAAGAGAGAAGTAAAACTGTCAAAGAAAAAAAAAATCCCTCTCCTGTTGTGAGATATATATACAGAGAGTCATTATTTTATTTTTTTTATTTTCCAAATTTCCTCTAATATACCATTACTCTTGTAAGTTTTAATTCATAAAAATTTTTAAGTTTAAGATACCATTAGAAAGCCACAGATCTCTAAACTTAACTGTTTACTACTGTCTCTCCATTCATCCTCCCAACTGAATCTAGACAGTTTCTCAAAGTGAGCAGAGTAATGCACTCCATAAAAGCATGATGTCAATTGGCAGACAGTGAGAAAGTAACTAAAAAAAGTGAAAACTTTAGAATTCCTACATGCCAATACTAAAAGGACAACTGTCTGAAATTTTCCTATGGCTAACTGAACTAAAATTTGAGAGAAGTCAGAAATTAAGACATGCAGCCACTATTAAAAGGAATAACACTGAGAATCTGAGTATACTTAAGAAAAAAATTTATTCCTTTAATTTGAAAAGTTGACCACAAATGTCAATACTATAAGATAGACACTAGATCACCCTCAAAATATTTTCAAATGTAGTATACAATAACAAGCTACCTGTACATTATAGGGAGCTGCCTGTACATATATTATACAAACACACATTAAATAAGCCTTCAGATTTCATGGAGTGGCAACACCATTTGTCTATGGACTCTGCTCTCAGCCTACTTTATCTCTTTCCTCACCACCCATCAGGGTACTCCTAACTCCTATTTGCCATTCCAGGTCTGGGACTGCCTCTTGGCCAGGCAAAAACCATCATAATATTCAATCCTGCTAAACTGTTTTTTTTTTTTAAAGTCAAGTGGTTTGATAATATGCTAGTTTCTAAAAAAATGCCCCCCCCCCCGCAAAAAAAGACAAAAAACAGCAACTGTCATAGTTACACACCAAAACATTATAAAAGACATCAAGTTTTCACCTGCAGTATCAAAAAGTCCAAGAGTATATGGCTCTCCACCAATCATAACTGTGACTGCATAGTTGTCAAAAACCTAAAAACACAAAAATACACCGTTAGTGTGCAAGGGGATGGTTGGAATGAGATAGAATATTCTTAACGCTAAGGCAATGTTTCCTTCTAAGACATGTTCTTCTCTTAGCCCACATCTTCCTTACATAACCAACCTTGCCAACCAAGCCCTTGAACGAGCTACAAGATTTGTGGAAAAAGTGATAGGGGATGTGTTCTGGAATGCCTGCTCTGCCCAGCAGACTGGATAAAAGCCACAGAAGGGTTAGAGATGTCACAGGAGCAGAATCCCTAGCTATACAAATAACCCTGTTCAAGTCTGAAAATTTCAAGACAGTAGTTTAATCTATCTCGAAATCTGATGTTCAATCTGATTTCTGAAAAATTATTTCTTCATACACTATTTCCTCTTAATCTAGAATTAAAAGCTCCTAGACCCATGATAATCTTTTTCCTTCAGCATTCAAGATAAGAAGAGCCTTGTGCCAACAGGCCCATTAGGGAGAATAAGGGTTTCCTCAAGGTAATCAAGGAAAGTACCCACCAAAAAGCCTAGCAGATTATTTGCAAGGATTTCATGAATAATGTTATTGGGTACAAACCACATGACCTAAGATACTTCCTTTGACTAGATGTTTTATTTGTAAATAGACTGTAAAACCCACGACAAACTCAATCTATTACTAACATGGTTGTACTAAGTTATTTGTGAAAATGGGAGATACGGTGCTACATGGAAAAAGACTCAACACTAATTCATGGACGCCTCTGAATTAATTTACGATTAAAAAACAATGCTTTCCAACTAAGAGGATACTACATTTTTAAGATCAGCCCTGTTTAACCTTTTAGTTATCTAACACTAATTTTCTGGTCATGTTTTAATAAGTTAGGAGCTTGTTTAACTGTAAACAAGAGAGGAAGCAAGAGCATGGAGGAATTGGTAGCTCAAAGCAAGTCAGTTCTTGATAACAAGAACACGGAAATGTAACTAATGTGGTTAAGCTCTCAAACCATACGGGTTATTTTAACTCATAACTAACCCCTTTCCAGAGATTCCACATACAAACACATATATAAAGCACCCACAAGTCCACCTTAAACAGAACACCTCACAAAGTCATAAAACAGACTCAAATGTTTACAAGAAAATAATGTTTATGAAGACAGAAACACAAAAATACTGATAACTGCCCTCCCTATGAAACAAGATCCATGTACCTCTAAAAGTCCGCTAAAAGTCCCTTTCAACCTCAGAATTTCTTTCACTTACAATGTCCCCCAATGGGCCAACAGAAAAATATGATGTTGTATTTAATTATACCTTCAAATTCCCCCCTCCAAGAAACCTAATCTTCCACTATACAGCCTTGGCCTACCTCATTCTCTTTACCTCCCTAGGGACATTACAGACTATCAGTCCCAATTAAAAATAATTACCAAGCCTTAAATAATTTATCCTCTTAACAATGTTCATGTCTCTGAAGATTAACCTAAAGTACGCATATATTTTCTTTCTTTTTACTTACAAACAATGTTAATCCCATATTAATATACACAGGGGTTCATAACCCCTAAAATAGCTCACTTAACAGAGATGGATGTTGCCAGGCCAAGTCAACCCTACACCCATCTCACCACTGAATAAACACCTATGTTTAACATAATTATTATATCCCGGGTTGGGACAAAGACTGGATCCTCAAATACATTCCTTTTGTCTCATGCTCTCACTTCATTATGTTTGTTATTCCCATTTCCCTCTACTCTTCCAAGGAACTAATAAGAAGATCTGTGGGAGAGGACCCCCGAAGGCTTCTTTGGTGTTCTCATAACAAAAGCAGGTCTTCTCCACCCCTAAAAACCAGTTTGCAGCTCCATTACTGCTAAACTAACAGTTCCATAAGATTCTTTTCTACACTCCCTCAAAAGAGTAAGTGTAGACATACTACTTTCTCTGAAGTTACAAGACCCCAAAAAACATCCCAGAAGTCCTCCAACACTGATTAATCATTGGCCAAGTATCAAAAAAAAAAAAAAAGTCACCTCATTCCAAGATGTAGAGCATACTTCTCCAAACTGAGACCATCTATTGGAGTTTTGCCTCCCAGCACTTCTTGCAAACCCTTGTGTCACCCCTTCTGACTTTCCACTGATTTTTCAGCTGTTTAATTTTAAAGTGTATATAATTTACCCATGAGAAGTCAAGATCTTTAAAAACAGGAAACAAAGGCAGACAACAGAAATATTTCAGTACACACAGAGAGTTTTCAAAAGGATATCAAATTATATTATGTTTCACTAACAGATGAAAGCCTTTATACTTACAGTTGGTACATACTCAGATGGAAATTTGTTTGTTGTGTAGGATATCAGGAGACATGTTTTACCAACGGCACCATCACCCACAACAACGCACTTAATTGTCTGCATTGCTGAAACAGCTTTCTATCCACTTTAAATATTTCAAATCCGATGATGACCTACAAAAAGATATAAGATATCTGTTGTATTTATTTGTGAATATATATGTATTTTCTTTCTTCACCTATCAACAGGTTCCAGGTTCACTCATTCAGAGCAAAAACAGAACAAGCACCCCAACCATCAGACTGAAAGAACGTAAAGAGAAACAGTGACTTGCTCAAAGTCACAATAATAAATAAGAGTCAAGTTGCTGGTGTTTGGATGTTTCCACTTAAATGGTTTTTTAAAAAGTTCAGCCCTGGCTGGTGTTGCTCAGTGGACTGAGCACCAGCCTGCAAACCAAAACGTCGCTGTTTCGATTCCCAGTCAGGGCACATGCCTGGGTTGCTGGCCAGGTCCCCAGTTGGCAGGGTATTCAAGAGGCAACTGATCAATCTGTCTCTCAGACATTGATGTTTCGCTCCCTCTCTCTCCTTCCCTTTCCCTCTCTCTAAAAGTAAATACATAAAATCTTAAAAAAAAAAAGTTCAAAGTGGTCACCCTGACTGGTGTGGCTCAGATGACTGGACATCACCCCAGAAAGCAAAAGGTTGCCACTTCAATCCCCAGTGAGGGCATTCTCCTAGGTTGCAGATGCCTGGGTTACAGATTAGGTCCCCAGTCAGGGCGTGTACAAGAAGCAACTAATCCATGTTTCTCTCTCACATTGATGTTTCTCTTCCTCTCCTCCCTCCCTTCTGCTCTCTCTAAAAATAGATAAATGAAATCTTTTTTTAAAAAAAGTTCACAGTTTCAGCCAAGATGGAGGCATAGGTACAAACCCTCCACTTCCTCCAAAATAAGGATAACAACCAATCTAAAATCAATAAACAACCAGAAATGCCAGAAAATCAAACTGCGTGGAACTCCGACAACCAAAAAATTAAAGCAACAGTTAACCAGCCCTGGCTGGTATGGCTCAGGGTATTAAGCATGGACCTGCAAACCAATGGGTCGCTGGTTTGATTCTCATTTGGGGCCAGTTGGGGCACGTGCCTGGGTTGCAGGCCAGGTCCCCAGTTGGGGGCATGTGAGGGGCAACCACACACTGATGTTTCTCTCCCTGTCTCTCCTTCCCTTCCCCTCTCTCAAGAAAGAAAGAAGAAAAGAGGAAAGGAAAGGGGAAGGGGAAGGGGAAGGGGAAGAAAGGAAAAGGAAAAGGAAAAGGAAAAGGAAAAGGAAAAGGAAAGGAAAGGTAAGGAAAGGAAAGGAAAGTCTTTTTTTTAAAAAAGAAAAGAAACAGTCAACCAGACAAACCAGACCAACCAGACCAGTAAGATGGGCCAATGGAGAGAACCCACACAAGGCGGCCGACCATGCAGGCAAGTAGGCAACCGAGGTGACAAAGGTGCAGGCGGGGCTGACTGAACAGGGAAACTGAGACTCAGAGCTGACTGTGGTCTAATGCCGGGACGTTGCTGCAGTCAGAGAAACTCCCAGTCCACGTGAGAGAGTCCACTGGAAAGTGGGGCTAGAGCCCAGCAGAGCTGCACTGTTCCCTCTCTGGCCCCTCCCCACAGGCAACCCGGCAGCACAGCAAGGAGGGTTGCCCTGCCTGGGTGAATATTTATTTTATTTATTTACCTAGGGCCCCACCCCCTTACAACTTAACAGGTGCGCCAAGATCAAGAAATAGGGCCCAATGAAAGAACAGAGCAAAACTCCAGAAAGAGAGCCAAGTGATGAGGAGATAGCCAACTTACCTGATGGAGAGTTTAAAGCCCTAGTAATCAAAATGCTCACAGAATTCATTGAGCTTGGTCGAAAAATGAAAGATACACAAAGTGAAATAAAGAAAAATATTCAGAGAACCAACAAGGAAACCAGGGCTCAAATCAATGATTTGAAACAAAGGGAAGAAATAAACATCCAACCAGAACAGAATGAAGAAACAAGAATTCAAAAAAAATGAAGAGAGGCTTAGGAACCTCTGGGACAACTTTTAATGTTCCAATATCTGAATTATAAGGGTGCCAGAAGGAAAAGAACAACAGCAAGAAATTGAAAACTTATTTGAACAAATAATGAAGGAAAACTTCCCCAATCTGGAGAAGGAAATAAACTTCCAGGAAGTCCAGGAAGCTCAGAGAGTCCCAAAGAAGGTGGACCCAAGGAGGAACACACCAAGGCACATCATGAAGTTACCCAAGATTTAAGATAAAGAGAGAATCTTAAAAGCAGCAAGAGGAAAGGAAAGGAAAGGAAAGGAGTTACCTACAAAGGAGTGCCCATAAGGCTACCAGCTGATTTCTCAAAAGAAACCTTGCAGGCAAGAAAGGGCTGGAAAGAAGTATTTGAAGTCATGAAAGGCAAGGACCTACATCCAAGATTACTCTACCCAGCAAAGCTATCATTTAGAATGGAAGGGCAGATAAAGTGCTTCCCAGATAAGGTAAGGTAAAGGAGTTCATCATCACCAAGCCCTTGTTATATGAAATGTTAAAGGGACTTATCTAAGAAACTGAAGACGATCAAAAGCTATGAACAGTAAAATGACAACAAACTCACAACTATCAACAAATGATCCTAAAAAAAAAAAGAAAAACAATGAAAACAAAAACTAAGCAAACAACTAGAAAAGGAACATAATCAGAGAAATGAACATCACATGGAAGGTTTTCAGTGGACAGGGGAGGAATAGGGGGAAAAGGTACAGGGAAGAAGTATAATAGGTAGGCATAAAATAGACAGGGAGAGGTCAAAAGTGGTATAGGAAACAGAGAATTCAAAGAACTTATATGTACAACCCATGGACATGAACTAAGGGTGGGGAGAATGCTGGAGCATTAGGGGGTACAGGCGGAGGGGGGATAAAGGAGGGAAAATTGGGAAAACTGTAATGGCATAATCAATAAAATATACTTTTAAAAAGTTCAAAGTGGTATAAAAAGCAGCATATTTCTTATAATGAAAGAAAAGAGGCTATTTCTAGTTCAGAATGAACCCCATTTAGTGTGTGAAGCATTTAGTGAAACTTTTCTTTCAGTTGTATGTGTACACATGTTGTATGTATACATGTTATATGTACTAGACTGCAATATAAAGGCCACTGCTTTAAAGAATTTGTCCATATATCCAACCTTAGAGATACAGTTACTCAGACTATAAACAACAAGCAGCAGAGCACCACCTGCTCCCTCCGAAATAGTTAAGCAACATGAGAATACTGGACAAAGATCAGGGTAATCCCTCCTCTCAGTAGCTGTTTTAGCACCAGGTTGCCTAGTTTCTAATATTCATGGCATAAAGAGGCCAAAACCTACATTCTTATAATGAAAAAGTCAAATCACTCTATACTGACTTATAAACAGATAAACACTTTTAACTTCTTTTACAGTAGTCCTCCATTCAAAGAACCTATTGATTACAAATGCACCAAAGATTTATTATATTTCATCAATCCTGAGATGCTTGTTTTCACTTTAAGACATCTCCAAAATCAGCCCTGCCTGGTGTGGCTCAGTGGCTTGAGTGCTGGCCTGTGAATTGAAAGGTCTCTGGTTCCCAGTCAGGGCACAAGGTTTTGGCCAGGTCCCCAGTTGCGGGCGTGCAAGAAGCAACTGATGCATGTTTCACACATAAGTTTCTCTCCTTCTCTTTCTCCCTCTCTTCCCCTCTAAAAATAAATAAATGAATAGTTTTTTAAAAATCTCTAAAGTCAGAACATGTCTTTACTCAAGGTTCCTTACAATCATTACCAGCTATGTTTTCCCCCACACTTTGGCATCTATAAAATTAGGATAAATGGCATCTTAGAGTTACTTTAAGTTTTTCTGAAAGAATAAAAAAAGAAATACTATCCTCTGTATACCTATATTTTAAGATAAAGTCCTGTTCACTTCTGAAGGGGCTATAATTTCTTATTGGCTAGAGCTGCCATCTCATTCAACATAAAATGTCATAGAACCATCTATCTCTGGGTTGGATGTCATGCCTATCTACATGCTTCTAGGGTACCCTTCATAACCCTTAGTCAAAATAATTTATAAATGTTATAAACTTATCTGTTAACATCTGTTACTGGTGTAAGTAACTATAGGAAATACTTTCCCGTTCCTCATCAAAATGATCTTACTACATTTTTCTTTATTTAACCTCCTTTTATCCTTTGCCTTCTCATTCTCCTATAATGTACTAAAGAAGCACTCATACTAGTACAGTATTAAAGGTTAAGGATCTTGATCCCTAAACTAAATAATCAAGCACACTCAGTACTAAATTAATTCTAGAGAATTATTCTACAATGTCTTTTACTTAATAACAAAGACGAGAAGAGAAAATATGAATAGTTGTCTTCTCATGGCTCCTCACTCCACCTCTGAAAAACAAGATAATGTTCTCCTAAAAAAAAGTCTTCTATAGATTTTTCCCAGATGTCTTCAAATCTATTTCAGGTTCACTTTCTTGTATGTTCTATTTGTCCTGGTCGTCACTGAGGTACTTTATTTATGTAGAGTTTAATCATAAACACTGGGCAGACAGTAATGTTTGATCACTGTGGCAGAGATTGCTAGCTGTCTGCCAATTCCTTCTCTCTTCTTTAGTAAAAGAATTACTTATTTACCTAAGCATATGGCACTTAGTAAATACCGTATTTCCCAAATTCCTTTGCAGCTAGAGGTGACCACAGTGACTAAATTTTGGATGGGAGTGGAAGTGATAGATGCAACCTTCAACACTAGCCTTGAAAGCAAGCAGTATAGTCTCCCCTGTCCCAGTCCCAGACATGATGTTGGGAGCTGAAACACTCATATTAAACCACAGATAGAAATTACATGTTAAGAAAGAGCAGTGGCTGGTGTGGCTCAGTGGAATGAGTGCCAGCCTGGGAACTGAAAGGTCACCGCTTCTATTCCCAGTCAGGGCACATGTGTGGGTTGCAGGCCAGGTCCCCAGTTGGGGGCACAGGAGAGGCAACCACACACTGATGTTTCTTTCCGTCTCTTTCTCCCTCCCTTCCTCTCACTTAAAAAGTAAATAAATAAAACCTTTTTTAAAAAAAGGATAACACAATAGGAGGAGCCAACCCTAGATTGCCTTCTAGGACTTTTACACAGGAAAGGAAGAAACCTCTCTCATTAAGTTCCTAGTATTTTGGAACAGTCACAGAAGCAGAACCGAAATCCTGATTACTCTTTCACAGACTCTAAGACAATGACTTTAAAAGACATCCTAATTCAGAGGTGTTAAGTGTGGGAGAAAATATCTTAGAATTCATAAAGTTGTATTAATATTTGGTAGTAAACTTGACCACTTTTGAGGTTTGGTCTCATAAGTACCTAAGATAAATACCATTTTTAAATTTCAATTGTGGTTGAAGTCAAATTAATTGTCATCCCTACATATAAAGTTCCTTGTCTTCATTTTGTATCTGGTCTTCACTTTTAAGACTTATAACCCATACTAATAAGCAAATACAAAATCAATAGGCTGCTTATAAACTTGACTTCTAGTGAAGGAAGAACTATCATTTTTCTTTTTTTGTTGTTGTTAAGCTACTGTTTCTTGGAATTTTCATTAAAATTTCCTAGGAAATAAGAAAAAGAATTTGAGACAAAGAGTTTCCCTGATTAAAGCAATGAATATGACTGTCACATGGCTAAATCACAAACTTTTACAAGCTGTGATGGAGAAAATAAGAGCTTTTCTAAAAATATTCCAAAGAAAGCTACCATTAATAACTGTATTAAAGAACAAATAATTTAAATAAATATATCTGGAAATTCCATCAAAGTAAATTGTTTTCAGGATACCATTCACAAAGAATAGTCTTAAAATACTGTAGTAGTTCTTTACGGAATAGAAATCTTAAATACAGAAACTCTCCCCCTCTCTGATAACAGTAAATAAGAAAATGTTAAAAATGAGATCATTCTGGCCATCAGGAAACTCCCAACTATCTAGTAAAGCATACGAATATAACACAATTTGTATTCGAAGAAATCTACAATGTAAGTTTAGGCACAGTGGTAACAATATTTCAAGCTGGCTCATCAGTTTTATTCTATGACAATAATTTTTAAAAATATTTCTGCACTCTTGAAAGATCCATCCAAGATGGCAGCAAAGTAGGCAGAAGTTACACTCACCTCCTCACAGTTCTAAACTGAAATTACAACTAAATTATAGGACAATTAATTTGAATAATTAACAAACTGAAAGACATCTTATAACCAGGGAAAAATATTTCTGCATTGTTAAGCACAAATTCATTACAACTAGATACCAAATTTGCTGAGAGAGGTCTTGAAGATTTTCCAATGGAAGGTTACAGGAAAACAGAATTCGTATAAGGGAAATGTGCTCTGACACAGTTTGGCTAGATCATTAGACAAGCATTATTACTTTGAAAACTTAGAAATCTGTTACCACTTCCGGCCAAGATGGAGGCATAGGTGGAAACACTGTGCCTCCTCGCATAACCAAAATTAAGGACAACAAAGATTTAGAAACAATAACACAACCCGAACAGACAAAAAACTGAACTACAGAAGTTCAACAACCATTCCACCAGACCGGTAAGAGGGGCAGAGTTGTCGGTCAGTGGAGAGGGAACGCGGCACAAAAAGGCAGTGGCTGGCAGACCCAGGGGCGCAGGTGGTGTGGGGCTCGCAGACCCCAGACATGGGGAGGAAACTAGCAGAGCACGCAGGCGGTTGGCCAACTGGGGTTACACATTCTCACGCAGATAAACTAGGCAAGAGCAGACAGTGAGATGAACTGCACAGCCCAGGGCCCCAGCAACGGGAAATAAAACCTAAAAACACCGACTGAAAAGGTGCTGGGAGACTCCCAGCCTCACAGGAAAGGTCGTGGAGACTGCAGGGTCCTGGAGTGTACATTGGCCCGTCCACCTGGGAACCAGAACCAGGGGGGCCCAGTTTGCTTGTGGGAGGCAGCAGAGGGGACACAAATCTGAGAGAGAGCAGAGCAAGAGCCATTGATCCCTCTCTAACCCCACCCCCACAGACAGCATCACAACCTGGCAACTAGGTTGCCCCACCCTAGTAAACACCTAAGGCTCCACCACCCATACATAACAGATGCCACCTGACCAAAAATGACTGAAACAGAACTCAAAGCCCCAGAGCCAATACTTTTAAGTGACCAAGAGATAGCCAACCTATCAGATGCACAGTTCAAAACACTGGTGATCAGGAAGCTCACAGAACTGGTTGATTTTGGTCACAAATTAGATGAACAAATGAAGGCGTTCATAAGTGAAATGAAAGAAAATGCACAGGGAACCAACAGTGATGGAAAGAAAACTGGGACTCAAATCAATGGAGTGGAGCAGAAGGAAGAAACAAACAACCAAACAGAAAAGAATGAAGAAACAAGAATTCAAAAAATGAGGAGAGGCTTAGGAACCTCCAAGACATCTTTAAACGTTCCAACATCTAAATTATAGGAGTACCAGAAGGGGAAGAGGAAGAGCAACAAGTGGAAAACTTATTTGAATGAATAATAAAGGAGAACTTCCCCAATCTGGAGAAGGAGATAGACTCCCAGGAAGTCCAGGAAGCTCAGAGAGCCCCAAAGAAGGTGGACCCGAGGAGGAACACACTAAGGCACATCATAATTACATTAGCCAAGATTAAAATGAAGCAGAGAATTCTAGAAGCAGCAAGAGATAAGGGGAAAGTCATCTACAAAGGAGTGCCCATAGGCTACCAGCTAATTTCTCAAAGGCAAGAAAGGGCTGGAAGGAAGTATTCCAAGTCACGAAATGCAAGGACCTACATCTAACATTGCTGTATCCAGCAAAGCTATCATTTAGAATGGAAGGGCAAATAAAGCGCTTCTCAGATAAGGTCAAGTTCAAGGAGTTCATCATCACCAAGCCCTTATTATATGAAATGTTAAAGGGACTTATCTAAGAAAAAGACAACAAAAATATGAACAGTGAAAGGACAGCAAACTCACAGTTAGTAACAACCACATCTAAAACAAAACCAGACTAAGCGGACACCTAAAACTGGAGCAGAGCCACAGAAATGGAGATCACATGTAAGGTTAGCATCAGGGGAGTGGGAGGAGGAGGGTGGAGAGAAGGTACAGAGAATAAGTAGCATAGACGGTGGAGAGAAAATAGACAGGGGGAGGGCAAGAGTAGTGTGGGAAATGTAGAAGCTAAAGAACTTATGACACATGGACATGAACTAAATGGGGGAGTGTGGGTGGGAGGGGGAGTGCAGAGTGCTGTGTTTCCTAGGTTCTTAAATGTTTTAGGGGTCCAAATACCCTTCAAGAATCTCAGAACTCATCTCTTTATTTTTATGGGGTCCTTGAGTGTAGATTTAAGCAACCTATGAAACTCTTTATTATCATTATTATTGGCTAGCTGCCAGCTAAACATCACAAATCCTACAACTCCACCAGTTACCTTTCTCCCCAAGACAAATGATATAATGTAAAAGGATGTTTTTAAACTGTGAAATACATGTTTAGCTTCAAACAAAATTCAAAAGAGCTAATGGTTATTAGCTGACCTAACATTACTTTAAAAAAAAAAAAAGAAAGAATGAATGAGAATCTTTTTAGAACTTGAAATATCCCTTAACTGTCCCAAAGCCAGAATGTTAACACCCATGTATCCTGACACTCTTCTCCAACTCCAGAGTTTAGTCAGGTAAAACATGGAACAAGCCACATGAAGACAGTTCTTTTTAAATTTTATTATTTGTTTCCAGAGTCCTAAATAAACAGGAAATAATCTTACAAACACTGGTATTCACTCAAAAAATCAAAGTAATACAGACACCAGTTTCCTTGTGTCTTACTCTGCCCATTTAATCAATTTTTAGTTGATTGTCAATTGCCTGATACTATTTAAATTATCCAATACGAGCTTATTTCAAAGTCTGTGACTTTATTCACATCATCTCTCCACACCACAGATATCTGGCCTTACAACTCATTCTATTTGTATCCTAACTTCCATCTCAAAATCCCACCTTATCTGAGATTCCTTCCCTAACTATTCCAGCTATCAAAAACTGCCCAACGCCCTCGCAGTGTGGCTCTATGGGCTGGGCATCATCCTGCAAACCAAAGGGTTACCAGTTCAATTTTAAGTCAGGGCACATGCCTGAGTTGTAGGCTAGGCCCCTATTAGGGGCGGTGCAAGAGGCAATCAATGTTTCTCACACATCGATGTTTCTCTCCCTTTTCTCCCTGCCTTTAAGAATAAATAAATAAAATCATAAAAAAATTTAAAAATGCCCAAATCCTGAACTCCCACGACAAGGTCCTTATCTCTTTGATCTTGAATTTCATGCTTCTCTCTCCTTCAAGTTCCATGCTTCTGGCTACACAGGCCTCTTTATATTCCTCAGATATGCTAGGCCCTGTCCTGTTACCACTATTCTTAAGGCTGTTTGCTTCTCATCCTTCAGATTCCAGCTCAAATTATCCTCAGAAAATCCTCCTTATAAGGGGACTAAATAGTAATGTGGGGGATGGGGGTACAATAAAATAAAAGAAAAACAGTTAAAAAAATCCTCCTTAAGCATACTACTCAGAATATCCAACCCCCTCCTCCGTCCTTACTTCTATCATATTACCCTGTTTATTTCTTCTAAAGTATGGTCATAATCTATAATTATCTTGTGTATTTGTTACTGCATCAAAGGAGACAGACAAAAAAAATAAGAAAATCTCTATAAAGACAGGGACTCTGCTGGAAGTGCTTAATAGCTTAATACTGGACACAGTAAGTGCTCACTGAATAAATGAATCAACGAAAGTGACTACTAGCCCTGGCAGGTGTGACTCAGTGGACTGAGTGCCAGCCTGCAAACCAAAGGGTCGCCAGTTCGATTTCCAGTTAGGGCATATGCCTGCGTTGTGGGCCAACCCAGTAGGGAGTTCCCAGTAGGGAGTGTGTGAGCGCAACCACACATCAATGTTTCCCCCTTTCTCTCTCTCATCCCGTCTCTAAAAATAAATAAAATCTAAAAAAGAAGTGACTATTTAATCATGCTCTTTTTATTTACATGTGCTTGTTCTTAGTTAATAATAGATTATAGGCCCACAGAGAGAAAAACTAGGCTTGTATTTCTTTCTCTTTTTTTTTATTTTTTTAAGATTTTATTTATTTATCTTTAGAGGGGAAGGGAAGGAGAGAGGGAGAGAAATATCAATGTACGGTTGCCTCTCATGCGTCCCCCACTGGGAACTGGCCTGCAACCCAGGCATGTGCCCTGACTGGGAATCGAACCATGGTTGTTTGGTCCACAGGCCCGCGCTCAATCCACTGAGCTACACCAGCCAGTGCGGCTTGTATTTCTTTATCTCCCTCCCAAGGCACCGAATACTGAACATATATTAAGTACAAGAAAACATAAAATTTTATATATTTTTTAAAAATAACTTTGTAGACTAAAGTAATAACATGAAAAAAGCATTGGATTTGTAAAGCATATATGGGTTCCAATCTTAGCTCCACTTCAGTGTGTGGGTCCTGGCACTTCACTTCTATACATTAATTCTGTCATCTACACAGTAACGTCTAACTCAAAAAACTGCAATAAAGAGAAATGAGGTAATGTAGACAAAGCAATTAATATTTTCACCCTGCACAGAGTAAAGACCTAATACAGCACCTTATTCTTATCCCAATTAAAACTAACAAAAACAGGATGGCCCTATGATTAAAGATTAGCACTGCCACAGTTAAATGAAAGCATCTTAAGAGGAAACTCAGAAAAAAAACCTGTGCTTCTACTTGACAGATTTATTTGCTACCTTGAACAATCCTTTTTGAAATCCCTGCTCTCTGATCTCAAAGAACAGTTTTCAAAAAACTTATTTGTAACCAGAGGATTTGGAATGTTATAAAAAGGTTGTAAAACAGCCTTTATTTTAAGAAGACACACAAAAAGTTACTCAATAATACAACAAATATTCATCAAAGTCTCTAATATGCCCAAGGAAGAAAATAAGTAGCAACCAAGCGCAGAAGCTTTCAGGTCAAGCAGCCCTCAGCTAATATCCTCCCACCGTGTGACTTTGGGCAAGCTACATAACCTCTTTAAGACTATTTCTCACCCTGGCTGGTACAGCTCAAGGAATAGAGCACTAGCCTGAGACCTGAAGGGTCACCAGTTCAATTCCTGGTCAGGGCACATGCCTGGGTTGGGGGATATACAAGATGTGTCTCTCACACTGATGTGTCTCTCCTTCCTCTCCCTTCTTTCTAAAAATAAAGAAATAATTTTTTTAAAAAAGACTGTTTCTCCATTTGTAAAACAGAAATAGAATTATCATCATAGGTTTTAAGAATCACTGAGTTATTCCTCTGTACAGCACTTATTACTCAAATCTGAGCTCTTTTTATCACTGAGAAGTCACCCAGATAAGCAGTCAATTTAGAATCAATTATCTAGGCAATATTCCATATCAAAGGGCTAAGTAAAAGTAATTCATGTACCCCTGAAAAGAATGGGGTTTTTAAGATTAGAAAATAACACCCAAGATAAATTTTTACTTTCAAAAAAAATCAGAAACAATTATAAACAAGACCTCCGTGTCTAGGCCAATACCTACCAAAATTTACCATGTACATTGTTTGACCTGGCAATTCCATTTCTAAGACTTTCTCCATGTATGCAACGAGGTCAGCACAAGGATATTTACCACAGCACTGCCTGTAAGAGCAAGACAGACTACCTACATGTGCACCAATAGGGGACTAGTAACCTAGGTTATAATACAAAGGAACATTATGCAACTATTAGAAAGAATGAGCTAGAGTGCCTATTATAGACTGAACTGTGATCCCCCGATATTGATGAGCTGAAGTCCTAACCCCTAGTACCTCAGAATATGACTGACTATAGTTAGAGATTGGGCCCTTAAGAAGTAATTAAGGTACTGGGTTGGCCAAAAAGTTCAGTTAGTTTCCTTCTACACAATGGCTCTAGGAGGGCTTAGCTGTCTTTAACTTCATTTAAAACAACTTTGTCAGATTATATTATCAGTAGACTGTCATACCAGTGTGCATTTAAAAAAACTTACCAGAATTGATGGATTTTTGTGCAGCTACTTTAATACTGAAAATTGGAAGAAAAGATGCAACATTTTTGGCATATTATGCTTTATATTCCAAGAAAGGTAAAAATGCAACTGAAACACACATAAAAAAGATTTGTGCAGTGACTAGAGAAGGTCCTGTGATTGAACGTGTCGAAAATGGTTTGCAACGTTTCTTGGTACTATTGACATTTTGCCCACATAATTCTTTGCAGTGGGGCTGGCTGTCTCATGCATCAGAAGATGTTCAGCAGCACCCCTGGTATCTATCCACTAGAAGCCAATAGTGGGAGACAGCCAACATACTCAAAATATCCAAATCAATAAAGTTATTAGTGAAAATTTACAATGCTTTGTTTTGGCCCTGGCTGGTGTAGCTCAGTGGATTGAGTGCGGGCCTGCAAACGAAAGGATCACGGTTCAATTCCCACTCAGGGCACATCCTGGGTTGCAGGCCAGCTCCCAGCAGGGAATGCACTAGAGACAACCATACATTGATATGTCTCTCCCTCTCTCCTTCCCTTCCCCTCTAAAATAAATAAATAAAAAGTTTTAAAAAAATAAATAAAATGTTTTTTAATTTTTATTTATTTATTTTTGAGAGGGGAAGGGAGGGAGAAAAACATCAATGTGTGGCTGCCTCTCACGTGGCCCCCACTGGGGACCTGGCCCGCAACCCAGGCATGTGCCCTGACTGGGAATTGAACTGGCAACCCTTTGGTTCACAGGGCAAAATATGCCTTTTACTCTATGGAAAAAAGTAAATGGACTTTTTGGCCAACCCAATACTTCACCAAGAAACAATGAAATTCTATAACATTAACAGAGTAACGCAACAACAACAAAAAAATGATTCAGTAACAACATACCACAGGATGAAATGCTGTATACTGTAAAAAGGTTGTGAAGACTACCAATATAGTAATGCAATATTATTAAAAACATACTACCACTGTTAAGATTTTGTATTCTAATGTGTAAAAAACAAACGCAAAGAGTTTAACAGCAGCTGTCCTGGCATGCATGTGTGCATGTATGTGTTAAAAGAACAAGTTCAAGCACCTAACAGGTCTTATCCAACTTCGTTCTATCAGGACATAGGTTAGGACCTAAAGCATGTTACAATAGGCTTCTGTTCTTCCAAGAAATAACTCTATTAACTATAAAGTCAGTAAGATATCTCAATGCTTATTATAACACTAAATTGAGAAAGACAGAAACTCTGCCTTCAAAGGTCTTGAAAACATTTCAATAATTTACTGAACCCTATTCTGCTGACACTATGCCAGAAAGCTTGACATACGTCAGCTTGCATAATTTACTGGTTAGAAGCAGAAAAGGCTAACACAATTGTAGTGGTCTGTTCACCATAAAATTACACTCCAAGTGCCACAGATTTTCAAAAGAGTAATAAACATGAGAGTGGTATAGAAAAATGTGAAAATACATCTCTAGTTTGTCTCTAGTTAGACATGGTATCACAAGAAAGGCGTAAGTATTGCCAACCTGCAAAGTGGAACAAACAAACAAAACAAAAATGGGTAAGTCCAAGTCAATAAAGACTCTGAAAACTAGACAGAAAATTTTTAATTTAATCTGGGTGGTGAGCAGGAGGCTATCATTTCTTTCTTACCCATAATCAACAGGTTTTTGTTTTGTTTTGTTTTGTTTTTGAGGAATATCAATCTTGTAACCATATTCCAAGGTGCACTGTCAAAGGTAACCAGATAAAGTAAAGAAACTCAGCTATGAAACTACTTTAATAATCTAAGAATTAACTGAAGACCTGCACTAGGGGTAGTAGCATGAAAGAGGAAAGAAATAGTTGACCGGTTTGGAGGTGGAGAGTGGGTTTAAGAAGGTGGTAAATTATGAGGAAGTATTTTAGTCTACGAGACTAGACAGTAAGTTTGTACAGAAAAATAGAGAAGTTAGAAGACATCTATTATGTTCTCAAGGTATTCTTGTAAGGAAAGAGCCACTTCCGAATCGGTAAACAAATTCTGTCCTAATTTAATCAGTGATGAAATCATGTGCCAGCCTGTATCAGAAATCCTACATACAAGCATGTATTTGCAGCAAAAAAAAAAAAAAAAAGTCAGTCACTATACTAACCAGGCAACACACACTGTATCAGATGAGATACCAACTACAAAATCACGATCTTTTACAATTTCTTTGTTGTATCTAATGAGGCCGAGATCCCTACATTAAGATTCTCACATAGTCCATTCTGTAAACCACAAATCCTTTTTTATAAAACAAGTTTACAAAATTCTGAATCAAAGCAGTCTACCGATTTTGATGTAAAATCTATTGTTAATGGGGTAAACATACACAGAAGGATTCAACTGTGTACTTGAATAAATAATTGGACCAAGTATAATAGGAGATGCCATAACAGTTGCAGCAAGTCTGCATCCACAGAGTACAGCTGGCATGGCTGCAATGTTTCAGCGTAATTGTATAGTTCTATCTACTACAAGAGACTGAGAGAAACAAAACAACAGAGGTAGAGTTGCAAAGACTAAAAAATAACCAATACGTGTCAGGCAACAAATCTGCCTTTTCAAGCACACTTAAAAACCAATGACAACACCAGCAAAGCACAAACTTCTGCCATTAGTATCAATTGTTTGATACGGAAATTATTCACATACACCATATTTTAGGAAACTAAGCTCCTATAATGGTATTCCAGATGTATTATGAAATGCATTTGCTTAATGCCTATTTTTAAAGATTTCATATAAAAGTAAGCATAACAACCTGGCCAGGTGCCTCAGTTGGTTGGACTGTCGTCCCATACACCAAGAGGCTGTGGGCTCAATCCCTCTCAAGACAGGGTACCTATCTGAGTTGCAAGCTCTATCCTCAGTTGGAGCACATATGGGAGCTATACAGGTGGCAACGAATTGATGCTTCTCTCCCACATCGATGTCTGTCTGTCTCTCTCCACCCCCACCCCCCAAAAAATCAATAAAATATATCCTCGGGTGAAGATTTAAAAAAGAAAAAGTGCCCTGGCTGGTTCTCAGTGGACTGAGTACCGGCCTGTGAACTGAAAGGCCACCAGACCAGTTTGATTCCCAGTCAGGGCATATGCTTGGTTTGCAGGCCAAATGCCCAGTTGGGGGCATGTTAGAGGCAACCAACAGATGTGTCTCTCACATACTGATGTTTCTCTCCCTCCTTCCCCTCTCTCTAATAATAAATCAAATT
Organism: Carollia perspicillata; assembly: GCA_004027735.1. Taxonomy (NCBI): domain Eukaryota; kingdom Metazoa; phylum Chordata; class Mammalia; order Chiroptera; family Phyllostomidae; genus Carollia; species Carollia perspicillata. The sequence goes on from PVKM010001935.1 coordinate 57,660, forward strand.
TTGAAAGAAAAAGTAGGTGTAACAGTACTTGTCACTGATAAAAAGTGATTACAGCTGTACCTCCTACCTAAAATTCTCTTGCTGCAACAGCTCAGGTACATCCCCTATAGATCTTAGCTCAAATGTCATTTTGGAACTAGAACAACTCTGACTACCTTTATTTTTCAAGATTTTATCTATTTATTTTTAGAGTGGGGGAAGGGAGGGAGAGAACCATAAATGTAAGAAACAACGGATCCGTTGCTTCTCGCATGCCCCCAGCCAGAGACCTGGCCTGCAACCCAGGCATCTGCCCTGATGGGGAATCAAACCACCAACCCACTGAGCCACACCAGTCAGAGCTGACTACCTTATTTTTTAAATGCAACCCAAGTTCTACCAACCCCTGAAGAATGCCACTGTACTCCACCCCTCCCTCATCTTCCTCCCCTCCATTTTTTCCCACTTATCTCCAACTCACAGACTACTATGCAAATTTCATGGGGACAGAGATTTGTTTTGGTCTGTTTTATTCACTGATACATCCCCAACATCTAGAACAGTGATCTTCACATAGCACACATTCAAGAGATTTGTTGAATTCATAAATTAATAATATAGCATGGATTAGAGATGCCAGCAAGTCAAAAACATGTTCTTTGGACTCAGAATACCCTTTAATGGGTCCTTTATACTCCTAAATCCTCTCATTACTATCCTTTAGGGTCCTAAACCCTCTCCCTATTACTATCTGGGTATTTGTGAAAGACAAGAATCCTACTTCTAAGACAAGTCAAATCCACAGTCTGAACTAGCTAAAGTAGTTACAATCAAGTGTTTGAAGCCACTCAGCATCATTTGGGGAATACTCTGTACCATCATGAGCAACTCTATTCTGTTCTGAGAATGCACAATTCTGCCAACTTTTAAACTAGCAAAAAAGGACAACACTCTCCTAGATAAAGCAGAATCCCCTGAAAGTTTATGTAGTATCGCATTGTGTTTACAACAGTACCAGAGCAAAACAGTTAATGTAAAGCAATCTTACATTCAATGGTTTTATAATTAAATATGCCTCCAGGCCTGACCAGTGTGCCTCACTGGGATGGAGTGTTGTCCTATAAACCTAAGGGTCCCAGGTTCAAATCCTGATGAGGACATATGCCTGGGCTGCAGGTTCAGTCCCCAGTCGGGCACAACCAAAAGGTATCTTGATCAATGTTTCTCTCTGAAATCATTGTTTCTCTCCGTCTCTCTCCCCCCCTCTCTCTCCCTCTCTCCCCCTTTCTAAAATCAGTAAGTATGTCCTTAGGTGAGGATTTAAGGAAAAAAAGCCTGCCCTGGCTGGTGTAGCTCAGTGGATTGAACACGGGCCTGTGAAGCAAAGGGTCACAGTTCCATTCCCAGTCAGGGCACATACCTGGGTTGCAGACCAGGTCCCCAGCAGGGGACACATGAGAGGCAACCACACACTGATGTTTCTCTCCCTCTCTTCCTCACTTCCCTTCTCCCTAAAAATGAAGTCTTTTTTAAAAAAGCCTCAATTTTGAAACAGTTCGCTCAAATTTAAATCTATTGAAATAGTGTACAATGAATTTAAGCATCACATAGTTGCCAGAGAATTATATCCAGAATCTAGGTTCTTCATAAAAATCTTCGCCACTGATTAGTTCTATTTTAAAATCTGCTTGTCTTAGGTTTCTTTCCTTCGATTTCTGGAGGATTTTTTTTTAACGTTGGTAAGGAATCATCTTACCATCATATTTTAAAAAGAGAGACTATACCATGGGTGGTGTGGTTCAGTGGTTTGAGCACCAGCCTGCAAACCAAAAGGTCACTAGTTTGGTTCCAGTCAAGGCACATGCCTGGACTGAGGGTGTGTGACAGGCAACACATCAACGTTTCTCTCCCTCTCTTTCTCCCTTCTCTCTCTGAAAAGCAGTAAATAAATAAAATCTTTTAAAAAAACTTTTTTGGACCACAGCTAAAACAGTTGAGAATTATATGACTTTCAAAATACTGGCTTTGAAATCACTGTAAACTTTTCAGAATATTGGAAAACAATAAAATACACAAACTAGAATCACTGATCCAAGAACAGAGGAAACTGGAGAGGGTGCCTCCATTTCGGGAGCTTCCCTTGCAGCTACAGGACAATCACTTTCCTAGTCCCTAGTATTTCCCTTCCAATACTTTGTCCCAGTTTTAATTGAAATACCTCAAATATGTATCATATACATAAGTGCTCAGTTCCATCCCAAGAAATTGCAAATTAGCAATTTCTATACAACTTCTGAATGGGGCTCAGACCACAGCAAGAGTAGACAATCCACAGCCGTTGCTGAAGTTTCTACCATTCACCTACCACGGGAACTTGAGAAAATGTTTCCCACTTTTCTACCCATAGTAAACACTGTTTGGCCACACCAACAGCCTTTGAACCTAATAGAGATTAATAAATCACCAGACAACAGTGTCTCCCAGTCCATTTTCTCAAACTTTAAAGAATCCTCCATGGAGAGAAGGGAGAACTCCATCAAGCAAGTTTAAAAACACTGAATTAAACAGATTCTCTGGGGATTAAGAGGTACAAATTGGTAGCTACAAAATAGTCATACGAATGTAAAATACAGCACAGGGAATATAGCCAATAATATTGAATAACTATGTATGGTGCCAGGTGGGTACTGAAATATTGGGGGGATCACTTTGTATCAATAAACTATGATTGTCTAACCACTATACTGTACACTTGAAACTAATATAAAATAATACTGAATATCTCCTGTAATTGAAAAATAAAATTCTTTAGGATTACCTGACAATCTAATTCCTTGGTGCCTTTAATAAACATATATAATACATATGAATTCCAAGATGGGGATATAATAAGTAGGGTTCCTAGTTAATCTGACACCCTCCCCCATGAAAACATCTTTCAGGTATTCTGAAGCACTAGAGAAACAATACAGGCATTACTCTTGAAATTAAAAGTTGTCCCCTACCCCCATCTCTATGGTTTATAAACTCTTAGAATGATCTAATATTCCCTTTGCCCCTATGATGAGCAAAACTAATAAATAATATGACCTAAAATAACTCAAACGTTTCCACAGCTTATATTTTGTACTATTTATATTATTTATACACTTTTTAAAACAAATGAGGATATCAGATGGTGACTTAAACCTTAGCACTCTAATATTCACAGTAACTATCCACTTTTCTTAGTTACCAGATAACTGAAAATTTAATTTCAAAATCTTACTGTTAATCTTAAGCTCCACGATAAAAAATATGATTTTCTAGGAAAGTAATAATCAATATAGATAATTTAATTTTACCTTGTAAGGTTCCAAATACCTTACAAAGGTATTTGGAGCTCTCAAATACCACTTAGCTGATGAAACAAATACTAGTAGCTCTGAAGGTGTATGTATTATAATGAAAAACCCTGAAACCACAGATATTAATTTAATCCTTTAAGAAACTTTATTCTTTATTTCCCACTCTTCTCTACCTGCTTTTAAAGTTAAAAGCAAACCAAAAAATGTACAAAATATTCTTAAAGTGCCAATCAACAAAGCCAGTGAATTTTATCTGAAATCTTACTTATGCTTTCTTCTATAAAATGCATCCTCTTCTCACACTCCTTAACACTAACATAGTATTCTTCTGTTCCACCTCCATCTCTCCCTCGTTTCATCTGCTCATTTGATCTGTCCCCAATTTCTTCTGTATTGACAAGGAGTAGCAAACAGCAATAATCTTTTTAACTGAAAAGGATGGATGTGGTTTAACTTCCAATAGTAGATGGCTTCATATTGCCACTTGGGACACAGATAATGGACAAAGGTGTGCCTGAGACACTGATCTTCCAGCTCTCACTGGGGTCTGCAGCACCTCCAGGCAGCCAAAAGCAGCCTCATCCATTCACTACTGTGTGGCATTTTCTATGTCTGCCTTGATTTCAAAAGGGTGAGGAAACACTCCTCTAGAGCATACACTGCAAAGAGATAGCACTGGTGAACTTCCCCCACTCCAAATAGTTTAAGAAAAAAAGTTATTAGAGGAAAAATCAATCCAGTCCTTAAAAAATATCAATAATTTTTCAATATGGCAGCTGAGACAGACTAGATTTTTGCTTCTAATATCTTCCCTTGAGATTGAAGATGTTTGTTTATTTACTGATTTTAAAGAGAGTAAGTGGGAGAGAGAAACATTGGTTTCTTGTTCCACTTATTTATACATTCATTGACTGATTCTTTTATGTGCCCCTTACTGGGGGGTTGAACCCACAACCTTGGTGTACCAGGACAATGCTCTAACCAACTGAACTACCCATCCAGGGCTATTTTAAAGAAATTTTATGCTTTTAAAGAAAGCATAAAACTTTTTACATTTGACCAGCAAAATGTCAATTGTATATTTCCCGTTTTCATGACCAACAGCTATTTAAATGATTACCTTCATAATAATTAGTTTCCAATAAAATGTCATTTGAGTTCAAATGTGTAATTGATATACAACAGTTTAAGATTTATCTACTTATTACTAAGTGGGCAACTGCATTTTAATAACTAAACACATTTGTTCCTGATAATGTGTAGATATAAAGTGGTTCTACACAATAGACAAGAAACTATAATTCCTTCAAAAACCAAATAGGTTCCCCATTCACTTTAAGATATGCTCTTTGCAATAAAGTCTGGTACACTGCCTAAAAGGGACCAGGCTATACCTAATTAAGTAGAGAAGTTAAGAATAAAACACTCAACATTGTTTCTGAAATGTCTTTAGCAGACATCACTTTAGCAGTCCCCAAGAGGTGCTCCAAATTTTACTGTGCCTAAAAATCACCTGGGGCTCTTGTTAAAATGCAGATTCAGATTTGGTAGGACTGGGATGGAGCCTGAGATTTCTAATGAGCTCCAAAGTGATGCTTATGCTGCTTGGTCCATAGACCATACAATGCATACCTGGAACCTTACATCTTTGCTTCTAAGACACTCATTAAAATAATGGACAAAAAAATTAAAGCAGGCAACAATTTCCATTTGATTTAATAATTGTAATGGTTTCATGAGATTAACCTGAGAGAGAGAGGGTTATTAAAATGTTGATGTTTGGGGAAAATGCAGATAGCTTCTCAAAAGTCGGGGCCTAAGAGAAGCTGTAATAAGAGCCAACACCTACAGAGAATGTACTATGTACCTGATTTAATTCTCATAACACTGCAAGGTAGGGACTATTGCTAGCCCTGTTTTATAGAAGGTAAGCCTGAGTCACAAAGACATTACTAAGATTCACATAGCTAATAAATGGCAAAGCCACAATCTGAACCCAGACGATGCAGTTTCAAATTCTACACTTTTAATCATCATACTAGTAGTATTTTTCTCAAGAACACAAAGCAGCAAAATAAAATGGCAAATCTTAATGGCTTACTCTGGAGAAAACTGTATGTGTTATAGTGCAGGGTTAAAACAGAGAGAGCAGTAAGGTTCTCTTTAAGTGACAGACCACTGATGCTTGGTGAATACCATGACTTAACAATACAGGCATTACTCTTGAAATTAATTTTACTCTTGAAATTACTCTAGTGCAACCATTTCACACAGTAGTTTTTGCTATATTAGAAACTGTGCAGAACTTCAGCATAATAGCTAAATATTTGAGAAAAAAATATTGTCCTAAAAAAATTGTTGAACGGTACACCATTTTGGTGGCAAAACACCTGATTTCATTTCATGAACTAAGCAGTGGAGACCAATGTCCCAGGAGCAGCTAGGACATCCAGGAGTTACAACAGCAGCAGTGGCAGGCATAGCTAAAATAGCAAGTAATGAAACTGCTTTAGCAAAAATATTTTGGATTGAAGGGATAAGTAACTAAAAGTAGAAACTGGTAAGGGACAAAGTATAACATGACCAGGAATCTGATACTGTTGAGTAAAGGAGAAGAAGTGGCAAAAATAAGCTGCTATTGCTAACAAAGAAATAGAAGAATAAAGCAAACATTAAAGTCTGAATAATTTTTAGGAGTATAAGAACTGATCATCAGAAAAGATTTTCTAAGCAATAGTAAACTGTCCAGATAAAAAAGCTACAAGGATACTAGGATAAACAGATGGACACAGTCAAACAAAAATAGATTAGTAATCATCATTTCAATGAGCCCAAATATGGATATGGCTAAGCAAGCATGAAATAAGTCTCAGGAAACACAGTAGTACACAGGCCTACAGAATATGCAGAAAGAGAAAGTTAACCTTCAATCATCATCAAATTCATTCGACAAACATTTGTAGGGATACAGGGGTGACCATGCAAAGTCAAAGCCCTGCCTTCACAGAACCTATATTCTAATGAGGAAAACTAATGAATTTGGAAGAAAATATTGAATACTGAAAGCCTAGAATGAAGTCCTTTGATATAGCATGATATATAGATTTATGGGAAATAAGTTAACAAAATATTAAGCCCTCCTTCTCCTGCTTAGCCTGTAGTCTGAAATGCTCCTCATTAAGTGTTTCTTATCCTCTCAAAAGAACCTAAAATGAAGAAATGCACTTAAAATTTATCTACAAATAAAAGTACATATGACTTTTACTTCCAAGAATACCTATAAATACTACTCCCAAACAGGCACAGTAAATTGTACTTCCAAGTTTTCCAAAGGTGAAAGGTCTTGGATTAATACATTTTATTAGTGCAACCATTTCAAAAATAACTACAGCCCTGGCTGGTGTGGCTCAGTGGACTGAGCACCAGCTTGCAGACCAAAAGGCTGACGGTTCAATTCCCAGGCAGGTGCCCACACCTGCCTAAGCAGGCCAGGCCCACAGTTGGGGGTTTGTGAGAGGCAGCCAACCAGTTGATGTTTCTCACCCTCTCGCCCTTCTTTCCCCTCTAAAAATAAATTAAAATCTTTTTAAAAAGTAACTAGAAATGGGGTGAGGGGGAGGGAGAAAATACAGACAACTGTAATTGAACAATAAAATAACTTTAAAAAATAACTAGACGTGCTTTTATAATATAAAATTATAATTAAATAATTATCCAAATGAAAGACAACAAATCTTGATGTTACAAAACAGTCAAGACTTGGTCTCAGTGGGCTTTAAGAATCTCACTGATATTTGATTTAAACCCCCAGAATACCCTAGGCTGTAACACGTTAGATTCCCCAAAAATTAGGTTTAACTGAGTACAAGTGTTCATTACTATGTGAAAACATTTTAAGAGGATATGATACCTTTTAGGTCTTGAAGAAATTACTGGAAGAGCTCATTTTTATTACTCAGTTAATTACTAATCTTTTATATCACTGCCTCAGTCTAAACCCTGTAAACTCAAAACTGTTCTGCTGTATTTTAAGATGAATGATACAAATCGATATATGTATATTTAAACTTCTTAAATATAGAAGACTCAAAAAATAAGGGAGCAGACAAGTGTTCCATTTTTATATTAAAACAAGATAAATTATGGCAAACGTATTTCAGAAGATCCAAACTCCACATCTATCCAATTACTCTACAACACCTACACTCTACAGAAAGCCAGTTTAAACCTACCACTTCTTCAAAGTGTTTTTTTAAATTTTTTAAAAGATTTTGATTTATTTTTAGAGAGAGGAGGGAAAAAAGAGAGGGTGAGAAACATCAATGCGTGGTTGCCTCTCGCGCGTCCCCTACTAGGAACCTGACCCACAATCCAGGCATATGCCCCTACTGGGAATCGAACCAACAGCCCTTTGGTTCACAGGCTGGCACTCAATCTACTGAGCCACACCAGCCAGGGTAAAGTATTTCTTAACAAGCAATTTATTCTCTCTATACAAATGAGGAACAGTAGGAAAGAACTTGTTCTGACAAGAACTAATCTTACAACGCATTACCGAACTGGGCCTCATTTGCTTTAAAATTTCATTTATTTTTAGAGGAGAAGGGAGAAACAGAGGGCAAGAAACATCGATCGGTTGCTTCTCTTACACGCCCCACAACCCAGGCATATGCCCCAACAGGGGATGAGCCGGTGATCCCTTGCTTTACGGAAAGACGCCCAACCAACAGAGCTACACGGGTCAGGGCGGATCTCATTTGCTTTACAATGCTAACATTTTTCTGTGCTACCATACCCTGTAGTCCATGAAGGATGTACCTAACATTCTGGGGAACAAATACTGTGATCCCAAAGGTCTGAAAACGTTACCTAGGCTTTTTAGTAAAAAGTCGAAAACTGGTTTTTAATTACAAAACTAAAAGTGTCTAGCGAGCAAAGATTAGGGGGCAAATAAACTGATTCTCTTTTCCCTTGTCACAAAAAGCACACGTGGGTCAACTGAGGTTGGCGCTCTGCACCATTAAGTCATAAGGGACACATTAAACAGTCTGGGAAAGTCACTCTGGGTCAGAGATGCTTCCACAAATAAATTCACTTCATTCGAGTACAAAGGGATTTTTAAAGGCACTGCCTCCGTAAGTGGCTGTAGAAGGTGTTGTCTTACGCTTTATTGCCTGGCACCAACCCATCTTGAGATTTTAAACCTTCCTGGCTTTTAGGTGCATTTGAGACAACGAGGATTTGAAAAGATCTCTGAATACGATGCGCTGGGGAAGCAGGCAGGATATCCAACTAAGGCTGCAAAATGCTGTCTTAATTTGATGAGTCCCTGACTTGCAGGAGTTAAAACTCTCACCCCCTTATATTGCGATGACGTAATCTTCCACACTGCATTTCTCTTGGACTTAATGGGGAGGAAAAAAACAAACGAACAAAGAAAATTTCCCCCCAATATGAGGAATTAAGAAAGCGTCAGACGGCAGTTTCGAGAGGTGGTTAGGTAACTTCCAGAAAGGGAAGCTTCAGCTGCATAGGCAGGGAGATAAAGAGTTGGAGAAGCAAACGGAAATGGTATTAGGAACTCAACCTAAAGCAGGAATAAAGAGACTAGAGAAACGGCGATCGGACCCACCCAACCGGACCCAGCGTCGAGAAGCGAAGCTGCCGAGGGAAGCAGGTCGCAGGCACAGCCCAGAGCAGCCGGCCAGCCGCCCCCTCCCGGACCGCCACTTCGCCGCTGGGCTAGCAATTCCGCTCCCCTCCCCCCGCCCGCCGCAAAATGTCCGCTGCGGCGCCCGGCGAAGCAGGAAGTTGAATCCCTTGCAAAGGGGGCTGACCCACCCCGGGCGACCGAACCACAGACACTCCCGTTCAGCCCGGGCGTCCGCGAGCGGCTTCGTGGCTGAGACCCACGGCGCCCCAGCCTGCCGCCTGCCCCTGAGGCCAGCGGGACCGGCCAGGGGGGAGGGGAGCCCAAGCGGCTGGGATGGGTGTGACCCCTTCCTTCCGCCGCTGCCCGGTGACAGCACGGCCCCGCCCGCGCCCTCAGGCCAGGACCCCGGGCCCCAGCAGCACTCCCCTCTGCGGGACGTGCGCTCCTCGCCTTCCCCGCCGGGACCGCCTGCCCTCTGTTCCTCCACAGAACCCGGACCCGCGCTCGCCCGGACGGCGCCTCGCGGGCCGGGCGCTCCCCAACCCTGAGACCCGCGCTCCCAGGCTTCCCGGGAACCCAAAAGCGGGGTGTCGCAACGGACCAGAAAAGGCCAGGGGTGGCGGTCAGGACAGTGCGGCTGAGATACCGCTCCCGCGGGGAGCCTCGGGCCCCGCACTCACCTCAGCTTCTCCGCCGGGGCGTTGGCAGCACTGCGCGGGGTCTCCTCGGCGGCCGGACAGGGGCACGCGCCTGACGTCAGCACGCAGGCGACGTTCGGTTGGGTACCCGCGGAAGTGGGAGGGACCGGGAATCCAGCAGAGACCGATCCGGAGCCTGAGTTCAACTTCTCTTCTCGCTGTGGCACCCATCGCGCACGCGCCCGCCAACGCGGCTCCGGCGTTCCTAGCTGAGCTCCTCGCAACTTTCTCAGTTGGTTGTATTTATGATACTGCTGCAAACGATTGTTTACAAAGTGCTTCCACTAACATTTCTCTTGACCCTGCAACCTTGTTAAGTACAATATTATCAGAGAAGACGGAGACTACTCGAAGAGGGGAGTGACTTGCCTGAGACCACACTGCAGGTGGATGGCCCGGTATTCTGTGGGTGCGCCATGACGTGAAAGATGAGCCGCTGTTCTCAGCTCTGCCTGCACCGCAGTCTCCGTCACTCCAGTCACAGCTGCTTTTGGTTTAGAGACTTCCTCTCCATTGCAAGACCGTGCACTCACTGTTTTCCCCTACCTGCTCCTCTTCGCCAGCCCTTTGGTTGGCTATCTGCCCTTTCTGAGCATCCTATCATCTCAGCACCTGTTTATCATGTGCGTTTGCTGCTAGTGTAGAATCTTCAGGGGAATAGGAATCTTTTCTGTCGTTTTCTCAGATGTTTTCCAGTGTTAGAGGAAAACAGCTTATCTTAATAATAGCTCATTTATTGATGACTACTACACCTACCTGGCCAAGAAAGACACCTATTTTCAGTATATTTGATTTAACAGGTTTTTCTTTTGAACTTCTTAACTACATAACAAGAATAACTACATTTTTGAGTGCTTACTATAGGAATGGTGCTAATAACTTTGCATGTAATAGTAGCTAATTTAATATCCAACAACCATTTTATAAGTTAAGAGCTAGTACCCCTATTTATTCACATGAACTGAGGCTCAGAGGTGTTATGGGATTTGTCCAAGGTTGCCAAGGCAGTCAGTGGCAGAGCTGGGACTTGAACCCAGGAGGCTGGCTCTAGTTGACCACCATACTATCATACTGTCTCTCAGGTTTATTATGAAGAAATCAAAAGATAAGGTTGCCCTGACAACGCTCAGTGGTTGGGCATTGTCCATCAAACCAAAATGTCACGGATTCCAACCCGGTCAGGGCGCATGTCTGAGTTGCAGGCCAGGTACCCCTTGTGGGCATGTTAGATGTTTCTCTCCCTCTCTTTCTCCCTCCTTTCCTCACTTTCTAAAAATTAACAAATAAAATCTTTTCTTTTTTAAAAAAAGATAAGCTTGAGCTGTGGTCCTGACTCACAATGCAAACTTAATATTTTGGTATATACTTTCTCTCTCTCCATGTATGTATACACACACACACACATCTATTGCACAAAAACAGTGCAATCTGCCTTTCTTTCTCACAACTACATTGTGAGCCCTGCCTGGTGTCTCAGTGGTTGGAGCACCAGCCTGTGAACCTAAACATCGCTGGTTCTATTCCCAGTCAGGGCATATGCCTGGGTTGCAGGGAGCATGTGAGAGGCAACCGATAGATATAATCTCACACATCGATGTTTCTCTGCCACTCTTTCTCCCCCACCTCCTCTCTAAAAGTAAATAAATAAAGTCTTTTTAAATTTTAAATCTTTTTTTAAATAACTACATTGTGAACAGTTTTTCATGTCAACGCATTATTTGCCAAGGCTGTATTCTAATTAATGGATATCATAATACTTATCTAGCCTCCCATTGGAATCTAAATTGATTTTGGCTATTATAATTTTTTTACTATTGTAAAGATGTGTAAGTTTAGTTTCGTAAACCTGAGGGAAAACGTTATTGTTTCTCCCTCCACAAGGCCAGTTGGCAGTGACCTTCTCTCCAGCCCTTCTCACAATTCCATGAATGTCCCCAGACACTGTCTGCCCTTTCCATCAGCAGCAATATCTTGATGGGGTGTCACCCAACTACTTAGCTTTTCCTGCCTTTATTCTGAGGACAAGGACTCACTTAGCACTTTGTCTATTGTGTTGTCAGGTTTTTTCCAAAAAGGCTCTCCCCCAGCTTTTGACAGCCCCAAAAGGCAATAACATTACTACTTGACCCCAGGCTAATCCTTCCCTTGCTGCTGGCCCATCCAATCGCCAGCCTCCCAGTGCCCTCTCCCCCACTGCTCCACTGGCTACAGCTGCTTCATATTAACATAACAGGAGGAGTTACCTGTGGGTGTCTAGCTCCAGTTCCCCAGTGGTTACAAGCCCAGTCTCCATTCCTCCTTCTTCTGGTAATAGCACTTCCATTTCTCCTGGAGCTACCCCACCCGCAACCCCACTCTCACACCAAATGGCTCTAAAGAAGACTCTTCCCCCAGTGCAGGGATAGACTGGTGACCCGGGCTTAGCCAATCAGAGCAATTTAGAGAGTACTCTCGCTGCCAGCGTGTCAGCAATGGGCATATGATCCAATGAGAACCAATGAGAGTCTATTCTGGTACTTCGGTCAGAACTATCCAGTTGAATGAATCTATCCTCTGAGGGGAGCATGTCACCGTGACACTGCTGGCAGTCATCTCCCCGCTGTAAGGAGAGAGACCGCCTGAGAAGGAGACCACTACAGACAGGGAAAACAGAGCTAAGAGATGGAGACAGTGAAACCAACCCCCAATGGCATTGTTTGAGCCCTTGGATTCTGTCTTGCTTCAACTTTCAGTCACGTTAGTAAGTGCCCTATACAGCCTGAGCCAGGTTGAGTAGATCTCTGTCACAACTGCAAGCTCTTGGTGAAGCACTCTGCACTCCCTGCCTGCCTTTCTGCCCAGTGTGGCACTGGCCACCGCCCTCTATGGAGATGATTCCCAAATCTCTACATCCTCCAGCTCCTGTTTCCACCCCCATTTCCAAATTTCAGCTACTCAGAAATCCCATCAACACCGCTGAAATCATCTTTGAGTTCCCACCTGCTCCGGGTTCTGCGGTGCCCAGATCTGCTTTGGGTCCCTGCACCCCTGCACATCCAGGGCTCCCAACCTTTCTTGCATCATAGATCCTGCACCCACATAATTAATACCCAATTCTAGAGGTTCCTTTGAGAATCTCTGTTTTAATTCATTTTATACAGCACGACCTTCATCTGCCCAGATCTCAGCTCTTGTCAAGTCACTTCCAGGCTCAGGA
>PVKM010001936.1:0-70523 GCA_004027735.1 Carollia perspicillata
GCTGAGAAAGGCTGCCCTGGAACTCAGCCCCTCCTCGTCTCACTACGGAGCCCAAGCTTCCTGCCACGTTGTGCTTTCCCAGGAAGTGGGGAGGGACAGAGCGTGCCAGGTGGGTGCCACCAGCTGGAACGGTTAAGAGGAGAAGGGATGGGGAAGACGGATAGTAGGCGCATTGGTTCAGTCCTGCCTCCATCAGAAAAGGGTTTCTAACGTCTTGACTTAGCTATATTTAAATTCAGGTTACAGCAAGACAGCCAAGTTGCAAATGGAAGGTAAGAAGTCACATCTGGGTATCTGATTCTAGGAAACATTCTCATAGACAATATCTAAAATAATGTAACTGGAAGAACTCACCCTTTCTGGAAAACTTCGAGGACTGGAAAATTGGGGGAGATACTGACTGAGTCCCTGCTCTGCACTATGTGTGTAGGTAACATACATAACATGTATGTATAATATGCTATGTCCGTTAGAGATAGAAATTGTAGATTTGGTGATTCATTTATGAATACTTGGCCTAATTGCATAAGTAGTTCACGGAATATATAAGCAAAATAATGCTTAAGAGATAACCAAAAAGTAAAAACAAGAGAATGATATAAATAGGATATTATGAGAGGAAGTCAACAGTAGGGAGTAACTTAGAGGGCAGAAGTCCAGAGACCAAACACGGTTGCTCGGCTTCACCCACGCATTTTGGGCTGTGAGCTTCCTAGTGGACAAAGTGCAACGCGAGACAGAACAAAATCAGTCGTGTGCTGTTCCTTGTCCAAGAAGAGGAAAGAGAGCGGTTTCTCTAGGGGTAAAGATGAAGAAAAGTTCACACCCTGCCAGGTAGACTCAGAGCACCCAGCCACAATGATGCTGCAGAACGACCAAACCGAGGCAGCCGCAGCCGCAGCCGCTCGGGTCTGGTATGGAACGGTGTCCTAGACGAAGGAGAAGAGACTTTAAACTGGGGATCCCGGGGCTTACTTTCTCCGTCATTGAGAATTTGATTTACTTTATTTTTATAGTAAACATTTTCATTATCAAATTTTTAAAAGCTCTTGGAAGATGTAGGCTCTTTCAATAAAATTTGTGACTCTTCTAAATTCGTGTAGCCTTGTTGTGGGGATTTAATGAGGAATTTTACCTGCTTAGTATACTTTCTGGCACATTGTAGGCACTCAATAAAAATTTGCTGAGTGAATTAATAGAATATAAACAACGTGGCTGTTGAGCAAAGAGAAACAGAGATGCATTTAATAAAATATTGGAAATTCTTCAATCGAGGCATAATTGGTTTCTGAATGGGTGTCCTGTCGTCAAACAAAGTCACCCTTCCCAAAAACTTTATGCTTTGAATTCAATGCTCAGACATTTTTACAGGGCTGGAACTAAAAAAAAAAATATTAGTTTACTGGTTTTCACATGTTTTGCCTCGATTCCTCTGATAAAAACAGGTAGTTTTTAATCAACATTGTTGAGGCATAACTATATATAATAAGATGTGTGCAGTTTACGTAGAAGGCTTGATGAATTTTGCTGAGTGGATACCCCTTGGAGGCGGTGGTTGACCACCTCAGAGGAGATGCAGAACATTTCTGACACCCAACAGTGTGCCCTTGGGTCTCTTATAATTAAGCACCCCCCGCCCCTCTTCGCAGGCAACCAGTAACTGAGCTGACGGGTTTTTCATGATTTATTCTAATTAAGTTTATTAGGGTGGCACTGGCTAATAAAATTATGTACTTTAGGGGTGTAATTCTATACTCCATCATCTGTATGTTGTATGGAGTGGTCCCCACCCCCAGTCAAGTCTCCTCCCATCACCATTTATCCCGTCTTACACCCTCTCCTACCTCCCCCACACCTCTTTCCCTCCTGTGATCACCACACTGTTGTCTGTGTCTCTGAGGTCGTGTTTGTTCATTTGTTTTTTAAATCCCTTCTTGTTATTCTGAAGTTAGGATTTAGATGGAGCAGAGCTTCAAAAGTTTTGACGCTACTCATTAAGTCCAACCCTTTTATTTTAATGATGGGGAAACTGAGGCCAGCAGGCTTGTCCCAGACGAGTCAACGGTCCAGCTGATGGAGCCATCCGCACCTCTCGGGCCAGTGCTCTTTCCACCACGTGACCCGCCTGAACCATTCTGGGACTTACGGCTGCGGGTCTCCTGGGAGAGGAACCAGCAGAGAGAGTGGATGACACACATTTCATAGAAGTTAAAAATTGCAGTGGTGGTGAAAATTATTCTGGATTATCCTCAGAATTATTAAGAAAATAATACCCTTAAATAAATGTTTAAAAGAAATGCGTTCTGTATACCTAATAGCTACTTCTCAAAAATCCAAAGAGAGAAGCAAATTAAGAGATTCCCTTCAAGCAGTTGGGAGGAAAATACAGAGTTCCTAATAAATATCTCACCAATCCAATTATAACATTCAAATCAAGGAGAAAAAAAATGCAGTGCCAAATATAATGAAAGCTTTCTTTCCCATCGAAATCACAGCCTGCTTCTCTCACCGTCCAGGGCTGAAGGGGGTTTCAAAGTCAGCATTTATGGGAGAGTGGGGGAAGTGCCATGTAAATCAAAGTGAAACAATCCATTTTTTTCTGATGGAAATAAGTGCAGTTGTTTGATGTCATTTTGATATTCAGTGTAACTTCAGCATCAACACTGAAACTAGGGGTTTGGGTGTCTCCTGGAGATTTACGTAGTGAGAATTTACCAATAAGGAAAATCTAAATTAGAGTTTGAATGCAACATGACCTGAAGTTTGGGGCAATATAAAGTCTTCTACTAGATTCTCTATCAGTAGAAAAGCAGAAAAGACCTGTCTCCGTTTGTAGCGGGTTGACTAGCATCCCCAAAACACATGTCCATCCAGAACCTCAGAATGTAACACTATTAGGAAATGGGTCTTTGTGGATGTAATTAGTTAAGGTGAAGTGTGATAACACACACACACACAGAAAGAGAGGGATGTGATGGTGGATACAGATATTGCAGTGTTGCAGATAGAAGCCAAGGAGCACCAAGGATTGCAGGACACACAAGAAGCTGGAAGAGGGAAGGAAGAATCTTTTCTTAGAGCCATCAGTGGGAATGGGGCCTTGCCAACACCTTAACTTAGGACTCCAGGCCCCCAGAACGACGACAGAATACATTCCTGTTGTTTTAAGCCAGCCATTAAGGGTGCCCTTTATGGCTGCCGTGACTGACGCATACACTGGTGCTGTGTCAGAACCCTCTTTCTAGCAACAGGAACGAGTCCGTGATCCCGAGGCAGAGGAATCTGGGAGGTGACTTTTCCTAGCAGAGAAACTGGGTTCATGGTATTCTGAGTCAGCATTTGAAATTCTTCCAGATACCCTCTGAGAAGTTCTAGCCACTTCTCCCCTCCAGTGAATGGGAAGCAGAAGCCTCAGTGAACCCTAAAGCTTCCAGCAGGAAACCAATCTGCATTCCTGCTGATGCTTGTTCTGCTTTTATAGTGAAAAGCCATAGCGGTGCTGACACAGTACACCTCTACCAGAAGATGAGCCCCAGATGGCTTCCCAGAAAGCAGGCTCTGAGCACAGAAGAGCTTGAATGAAGAGCCCCTGGGTCTCTTTTCTGCCTGGAACCACCAGCTTCTTAAGGAGACCAGTTGGGTTCATAATCTCCAACCTCGTGAGAAGAGACAGTGGGTTAGAGCCAAGTGGGAGGGAGTTGCTGGGGGCAGGGGGAGCTCCCATGGCAAGCGGCCACTGGGGTAGGACACATGGAGTCTGCCCTTCTGCAGAGAGGGGTCTTGCTGAGACTCACCTCTAGGTTACCATAGCCTGGAAGCCTATTGTGCAGACTGAGGTTGGTCTAATCCTGCAGTGCACATACCGCCTCATAGATGACACTGTTTCGTGAAGAAGTTTAGTGTTGGTGGCAAATGGGATTATTATTCACACTCTTTAGCTACTCCATTCTGCTCTCTAAGAGGATCCAACTCCTGTGTTAGTTTTCCATGACTACTATAATAAAGTACCACAAACTGGGTGGCTTAAAACAACAGTAATTTCTTCTCTCGCAGTTGAGGAAGCCAGAAGTCCGAGATGCAGGGGTTGGCAGGGCCACACTCCCTCTGGAGGCCCGAGAGAAGAGTCTGTGCCTTGTTTCTTTCAACTTCTGGCTGCTATCGACATTCCTAGGCTTGGGGCTGCATATCCCCAAGAGATCTCTTCTCCGTCTTCATGTCGTCTTCTCCTCTGTGCCTGTCTTTAAACTCCTTCTCTGTCTCTCTTATAGGGATATGTGAGATTACATTTAGGGTAATCCAGGATAAATTCTAGATAATCCAGGACAAATTCCTCTTCTCAAGATATGTTAACTTAAACATACCTTTCTCCATAGAATGTCATATTCACAGATTCTGGGGCTCGAAAGACGGGCACATGTTTTTAGGGAGCCACTGTTCAGCCAATGGTAGCCTTCATGCCATGTGTTTTCGCACTGCCTCTTATTGTAGTAGGTGGGGTTATCTTTGAGAGTTCATGCCTTTCTGCTCTCTCCTCTCACACTCCTGTCACTTTGCCATGAGGTGAGAGCATCCCAGACCATGACCACTCCTTCATTCTGGAACCAGAATGAGACCCAGAAAGAAGCTGATCTGACCCACAGTTTAGAGAATTGCTGATGAAGCCAAGCCAAAAACTAGGGAGCTAGAAATAAATGTTTACTGTATACCACACAGATCCAGGAGCTGCTTGTTACTACAGCAAAACTGACTAATACAACGGAGACTGCATGTTGGTTACGAGTAGACTCTAATACTTTTAGCACTTTGAGTATGATGATCCCCCTGAAATGCCTGACATGTTACCCATCTGGGGACTGCTTCCTACTTTCCTTCCTCTATAAAGACTCAAAAAAATCTAGATAGAGGGCCTTGCAAGTATATCCCTATAATGTTTTACCTCCACACATGTATCTAGCCCATTAATATGTCTATAGAGTCAGGGACAGTGCTGAGGTGTCTCTATATACCTGAATAAATGCTTAAGAATGAAAATGAGTGAATGACAGGAGCAGCCAAAACTTCTAAGGGCTCTAAGAATAAAAAGCAATGTTGCACTGGGCTAAGGTACATAGCCCTTACTTGCAAGGGTCCTGCAACTGGACTGCCTGGGTTTGAATCCCAATCTTCCACTAAGTAGGCATGGGAACTTGAATTAGTTCCTTAACATCTCTGTTTCTGTCCCCATGTGCAGAACTGAACTACAAATAGTCACCAACTACAGGGCTGGTGTGAGTTGAAAATGAATAAGCACTTGGAAGAGGGGCTGGCACCAGGTAAGCACTATCTTAGCCAGGGCTCCACAAACTTTGGCCCACGGGCCAAATCCAGCTCACTGCCTATAGCTACATGGCCTGCCAGCTAAGATTGGCTTTTCCACTCTTACATTGTTGAAAACAAATTTCCTAAAAGGGTAATATTTCAAGACAAATGAAAGCTATATGAAATTCAAGTTTTAGTGTCTATATGTAAAGGTTCTGGAACACAGCCCTGGTCACTTGTTGACATACTGTCTATGGCTGTTTTTGTGCTCCAGTGGCAGAGGCGAGTAGTTGCGACAGAGGCCACAAGGCCCACAAACCCCAAACTATTTACAATCTGGTCCCGCACTGATAAAGTTCTCTGGCTCTTGATCTCAGCTCTTCCAACTTTCAGTCTTAGCAAATGTGCCCAAGGCCTGGAGCTCGGAGGCCAGCCAACACTGCCTCTCTGCTTGACCACACTCTCTGACTCTCTGCTTCAGTCGGCCAGTCTGAGGTTGATTTCTGCAAAAATGACCACAGGACACCAGTGCTGTTGATCTCATCCAGAGCAGGGACTGCAGGAAGTAGAAATTCACATCTTCTTCTTCTCTTCTCCCTTGATTTTTTGTCATCTGTGCACATCCTTCATTACTGTCAGAATGACGTGCCTTAGGTATTAGGAAATGAGTACATGGGAACCAAACATAACAGATAAACATAACAGTATTCGGGGGTTACGTATTCGCATCAGTGTCAGCTTTCTCTGATTTACTGTGAAAATGCAGAGGCTTCCTCTTTTCTGCTTTGCCATCCCTTCCAGTTAATGAATTAACCCGTCAACTAAGTCATGAACACATATTTATTGAGTACTCATTATACCCCACGAATTGTGCTAGGTGCTGAGGTTCAAACACTGAACAGAATGAACCCTCTGATCCAGACCTCACCAGACTCCTTGTCTCCGGGCCAGTGTAGGCCCATAGCAAGCCTTGGGGAGAATTAGGTAAAGATAGCCTGGTCCTCTGGACAGAATGCATGGCTTATCACATGTAACAAGGATTGGATATCAACCCAAGTCACTTTCTAAGCCAATGACCTTGTGCAGTGCACAACTGACATACCTGTCCATGGCTCTGAGTCTGCTGGGGGCACTAATGGCCAACAGGAATGGGGAGACATGGGAGATGGGGGCAGGGGGAGGTTGAAGAGCATACGAGGCAGCATCCAACTCACCCTGGGGTGGGACCACAGAGGCATCTCAGAGAGGGTCGCTACAGCAGTGAAAACAGCCATACAATAAGCCTTCCCCGCCCCCTGCCCCCACCCTGCTATTGTTTCTTTTAAACATGGGGATTCTGAGACACAACATTCGATTTTTCTTTGTTGGTTTCCGAAACTTCCTTTGTAACAGAGAAAGAGAATTTATATGCCCCCATTTAGGTCTTTTCAATATAGTCACTGGCATTGCATTTTAGTGAAGGCACTAAATGAGTTAAGAGATGGGAAAGATGTTTTTATTATTATTATTATTATTATTATTATTATTCAGAAGCTTTTATTTGATGGTATAAATTGTTACACTCACTTAAGTTTCTGCCTCAGCCAAGACCAAGAATTACATCCACCAATATTCCCGGCCCACTGCTATCATATAGAACCTTAAATTGTAACTTTCAAGAAAAAAAATAATCGGAGGAATTTATCATAATTGGAAAATCAGATTCCAGAAAATCAAAACACACTTTGCTATAGGGATGAATTTGCCTGCGTAGAGGCTTATGTATTAAAACAACAGTGGATGTCCTAGGCAAGACCTGCTTCTCTCTCCACTGGAGTGTTTATGTTCATAGCCCTATTACTTATTAAGTATCCTTGCCTTTAAGGCATTAGACACTATCCTCTGCATTTTGAAGAGAAGGCCCTTCTTATGTGAACCCCTCCATTGAAAACTAAGTCCATGTGGAATCCTCAGTCTACGTAGATAAAGGGAGAGATACAAGGTATGCTATAGAATACCACAGTAAGAAAGTACTCTGTTAATAAAACTCTGGGCACGTCTAGTAGCAGCTGTGATCACAGAGCCCAGGGAGTGTCACGCAAGGCAAATAATCAAGTTCAATGAAAGAATTCAGGTCGTATCTTTGAAACTCACTCTGTATGACAGTTCTAAGCCTGCTCATTACACTCATCAATACCCAAACCCCACCCTAGCCAGAAATTAGCAACCTAGAAGCCATTCTTGAAGCCATTCCACTATTTGTTATGACATCATGTAAAATCTTCCCAGATAACTCTTTTCCACATGTGATCAAACTCTTATCTGGAATTCCCCATTTTCCTTCCTTGTTATATTCTTTTCTACTAAGGCCTATCCCCATCTGATATAACATGTCAGGCAATATAACTGTGTATTACCAATAGTTAGCTACTGCTGCCTAACAAATACCCCCAACACTCAGTGGCTTTAAAAGAACAGCCTTATTGCACACTGCTTGTGGATCAGAAACCTGGGTCTGGCTTAGCTGGATCCTCTAGCTCATGGACTCTGGTTATTTTAAGTCTCAAACAGGGAAGGATCCAGTGGGAATTATTGGGACCCATTTTCAAAGCTGCGTATTAAATTACATATTTTAATTATTTATTTATACATCATCTCTATCCCACTAAAATAAAACTAGATAAGAGCAAATATTTTTTCCTGGTTTGTTCCTCACTACATTCATGGTGCCAGGCATTTGCTGACTGAATGAATTCAGATATTTGTGGAATGAATGAATGAATGTAAAGACTGCTTTTGTTCTCCCCTCCTCAAGAAGTCTTTTGTGTGTCTTATTTATTGTCTTTCTTCAGGGTAAATAAACCTGGCAATTTTTTGAGCCTCAAGAGTTTGAGATAGTGTGAAGGCTATTTAGGAGGAAAAGTCTATTTTAACAGTTGTGAAGAGAAGAACAATGTCTCCCCAAAGATGCCTGTGCTCTCCTCTCTGGAACCTGCAAATGCGTTACCTAGGATGAGGGCAAAAAAGGACTTTGCAGCCGTGATTGGCCTTGTGATAAAGGGATTATTCTGGATTGTATGGGCCGGTCTCATCTCATCTCCTCACCTGAATTCTTTAAAAAGGAGAAGCTTTCCTAGGTGGGCTCAGAGAGAGAGATCTGACGACTGAAGGAGGTCCCAAGAGAGAAGCTTGAGAAGGATTTAGTACCAATGGACAGTTGTGAGGTGTAGGGAGATATGTGTAAGAACGGGAGAAAGGGCCCTGGCTGGTGTAGCTCAGTGAATTGAGTGCGGGCCTGCGAACCAAAGAGTCGCCAACTTGATTCCCAGTCAGAGCACATGCCTGGGCTGTAGGCCAGGTCCTCAGTAGGGGGCACGTGAGAGGCAAGCACACACTGATGTTTGTCTCCCTCTGTTTCTCCCTCCCTACCCTTCTGTCTAAAAATAAATAAATAAAATCTTAAAAAAAAGAGAGAGAGAGAGAGAGAGAATCCTCAGGTCAGGATTAAAAGAAAATAACTGGAGAAATTCCTCTGGACCTTCACTGGAGAGACATTGGGAGCAAAAGCCATGACTGCTAACAGCCCACAGGGAAAGAGGGACCACAGGACTAAAATACCTGAAACTTCATTTTGCTACAGCCTGAATGGGCACAGTTTACTGTCCCACAGAGCCCCCAGAAAGAAAATAGCTTACGGACCCCTCAGTTTTAGTTCTCTGAGACCCGAATGGACTTCTGGTCTCCAAAACTGTAATGGAAAAAGTTTGTGTTGTTTTCATCTGCTAAATGTGTGGTCATTTGTTATGGCAGCAATAGAAAACAAATACAACCATGTTCAACAGCTCTGAGCGCCTGGCTAAGCTAAGCATGACGGAGGCTTGGGAAATAGCAGTGGAGACATCTAGCATTAGCTGTCACCATTGAAATGACCCGACGACCATAAATCCTAGGCCTTTAGAAAAGCCTGATTTTCAGGGAAATCCTGATAGGACCAGAGATGGTGGGCCTCGGGGAAAACACATTCCAGTTTTTACTACTACTGATCTTCGGAGGATTAGAGACTGGGGCTCAGCTCCTTGATACTGATAAGGGGACCAGAAAGTCTTCTCTTGGAATGTGTTGTCTCAGAAGTCCTGATATTCTCTTTAACCTAAGGAGCGCTTGCCCTGAGAAATGCCCATTAATGCAAGAGGTGTATATAGGCTGTCCTTAGCTTCCCACTTTTTAAATTTTTAATGTAATCTTATGGAAGTATGACCAGTAGGCAAAGTGTGCAATAGTACGCACACTTCGTGCAAACACCCACATGAGATTCATTTCTTGTTCGTATAGCAATAGTTAGTTTATTCTCATTGCTGAATAGTGATTGGATGGACAGACTACAGTTTACCTTACCTTTTTCCTGTTGACAGGCATTTCCATTCTTTCTGCTCTCTGGGGCTGTTGTGAGTGGTGCTGCTGTGATGTTCCCTTACATGAACACATTCCTGTTGGGTATGCATACCTGAGATAAGGCAATTCCTGGGTCAAAAGCACGCTTTTGGGTTCTGCTAATTACCAGGAATGCAGGTCTAGGGCTGGACAGCATGAAAGATGTGAGTTGTGCAAACACAGGGTCAGATCTTTTCTATTCCGAGTTCTGATAATTGCTTATCCTAGGTATGGGGCATCCATTTTGATTTTTTCTGTACTGACTGTAACTTTGATCTTTGACACTCCTTTACATTTTACACCCAACATGAAAGCCTCACTCTCCTCGCCCTGATTCCAGCCCTGAGCAAGTCTAAGAAATGCAAGAGACGCCTCCTGTCTGCAGTCTTCATGTTTGGTCCCCAAAGGTCCATGGAGGCCGCATTGGCTTCCACAGTATATTAAACACCCGGTTTTCAAAGCCTATGCCAATGCCCACACAATCTCATGAGGGCGTCATTTTTTCTTTCCAGGTAGGCTCTTTGTTATGCACAAAGACCTGTGCAATGTGGTTTGAGATATGTTGTCCTGGGGGAAGCTATTTGTAGTTTGACATGTTATTAATTAATTAATTAATTGTATCAGGGTGACCTGGCTGGCCTCTCAGGCCCTCATTCTCTGTTCTAGACTATGTAAAAAAACCCACAGTAATAACTTTTTTAAAGGCTGGAGGAAGATTGCTGTTTATAAAGGTCTGGCTGGGTGGAGGGGGTGCACCCACAGCCCCATCAGGCCCCAGTGCTCCTCACTGAAATTCCTGTTTCCTCCATTTCTTTAATGGGAAGAACCATCACCAGTAGTTCTTTCTCAATTGTGCATCTCCTATCTCTTTAGCCGTTTCTAGCCCAAGTCTTACACAAGCAGGTATCAACAGTCTAATAGGATGAGACTTTCCAGGGCTTTGTTGATTGGGTTTAAGTAGGCAAATCCTCTGAAGAAAAATCGTTCATTAATTGGGCTAATTTACTGGTCTGCAGCAGAACGTTTTTTATTTTGCTACGTGCCAGTGGTCGGGTGTCCTGGGCAGAGCAGTGGTCCATGCAGATCCAGGACCCCTTGCAGCTGGGAGGCAGAGGGGAGCTGGGCTTGGGAACTGAGGTTCTAAGTGGAACGATGTTGATGGATTCCATGGGGGGTGAGGCCGGGAGCGGGCCATGGAGGGACGATTTCAGAATTGACTGGGGCCTAAGGCTGTAAAGCTGGGCTGCGTTGTATCCCTGCTAGGAGGAATCTGCCCTAAGAATGTGATTGCCCTGCAGGGACAGAGTTTTGTTTGCTTGTTTGTTTGGCTGACCAGGGTGTCCCAGCCTCATGTCTGTGTGCTGGTTCTTTTCATGAGGCAGCTACTGCATCCCAGTCACCGGCCTGGGCTCCCCCAGCCACCTGATTAGTTTGGTGTCTGCCTCATTTGTGATATGGGCTCTGACTTCAGGTCTGGTCCTCTCAGGTGCTTTAAGCTGTCAGGCCTGTGCACTAAGCACGTATTAGTCCCACATACTGTCAAGCTAGTGGGCGCCCAGGTTGACCCATCCTAAGTCTAATTAAATTTCTAGCCCACCTCATCTCACCTTCATATTCTGTTCCTACCTACATTTGGACTACGTGTGGCATGTTCCATTGGTAGATTCCCATTACCACGTTCTCTGATTCCTAACATGATTTCTCCAACATGCACCCATAGTTCCCCTCATTATCACCATCTGGACTCTTCTTCTACCAATAGTGCAGTCAAACACCCTCACTACATCACCACGCCTGCTCCTTTTCGTCCCTCCACTTGTCTGAGAGCCCTGACTGCTGACCACTGCTGGGGGACCGGGCAGCCCAGGAGCAGGTTCCAGACAGTTAGAAATACATAGAATTGGGTATCGTTCTCATTACCAAAGACATATGTATCTGTATATCTTAATGCACATAACTGAGAAGGTGAAAGTAGTTTGCAATCTCTTCTAACCTCTAACTTTGGCATGTGTTCCTCCAAATCTATAATACATGCATGTACATATGTATATGTGTATATGTGTGTATGTATTTCTGTGTTCATTTAACCATCCATCTGAGATATCTGTCTATGTTAGTCCATAGAGATCTGTCTCATTCTTTTTAATGGCTGCAGTGAGTTGTATTGTGTGAGCATGCCATAATTTATTTATCCAATTAAAACCGGAGAATCTTAAAACACAGCCAGTGCTTTCAGACGGAGGAATCCCCTCCACAGCATCTCTGCGGGATGCT
The DNA here is from genome assembly GCA_004027735.1 of Carollia perspicillata. NCBI lineage: Eukaryota > Metazoa > Chordata > Mammalia > Chiroptera > Phyllostomidae > Carollia > Carollia perspicillata. The sequence goes on from PVKM010001936.1 coordinate 11,983, forward strand.
AAACCAGCCCACTCCGGTCTTGGGTTTCCTTGGGTACAGAAAGTTTTGATGGATCCAGGTCTCTGGGGTGATGTCTTTATTACTGCCTCATTTGAATGGCTGGTGATTCTATCAAAACTAAGAGAAATTTCCAGCTGTGCTGATGTCCAAGATATTTGAAAGATGGGCAGCAGTTCTGGTAGATAACCTGTCGAATCACGGCCATGTAGACATTAGGGCTCCCCAATGGGTCATCCTTGGCCCTTTTATTTTTTTCACTCTGTATAACCTCATTTACTTCCTTGACTTTCATATCTTCTTTGGACTTAAAATACAGCTGCCTGTCTACTTTGCCACATATAGGAGTAGACACATGGACTCATCATGTTCAAAAATGATTTCATTCTTCCTTGAAGCTCCTCCTCCTTCTCCAGCACTTCCACCTAGTTGGACCCTCAGGAAACTGGCTTTCATCCTTGTTGGCTTCTTCTGCCTACTTCATACCCTACCTCCCAAACATTTCTAGGATACCTGCCCTCCTCTCCAGGCCTATCATCACTTTTCTGATTCTGGTCACTACAGAGCCCCTGACCACTCTTGTCTCTCTCTAACCAACCCAGGGTCACTGTTAGAAAAAGATGTCATCTGACTACCATCCCCACAGACTGCTTCCAGCTGATCCTCCTCTCCCTACCAAGTAAAGCCCATGCACAGGGCCCCGTCCCTACTCTGCCTCCGTGCCTTTTCCCCACCCCCGTCTTCTCTCCGCACAGGTATTTACCACTCAGCTTCTCACTGCCTTCCCTTTGGCTGTGCTGACTCCTCTCTGGATCATTCTCTCCACCTCTTTCTCTAAGTCTAAGAACATAATTTCTTCCTCTAAGAAACCTCCTCTGATCACCTAGATTGGATTAGGTACTTCTGTTCTCCAATAGGATAGCCCCTCATTCAACTATTGACCTTACGTCATACAGTGAAAGCATCCCTATGCACCCTCTCTGTAAATTCTGTAAGGGGACACCTTGCCTTACACACCCTGTAGCCCTTGCTCTTATTATATGAACTGATGCATAACACATGTTCAGTGTGCATGGGATGGATGGATAGATGGATGGAAAAATGTGTGAATGAATAAGTACTTGGATGGTTGGGTATATGGATGGATGGATGGATGGATGGATGGATGGATGGTAAGAAGGATGGGAGAGTCTGAAGGGCTGCCAGGACTACTCCGGTTCTGGGTATCACTGGAATGAAACTGGGCAATTTGAGGTAGCTCATGGCTCCCTTTGGTTCACAGCACAGTGTCCTACTTGGAAGACCAACAGGTCTGAAAGGAGGGTATATCTTGTCTTCACCTTTCCTAGGGCACCACACCAGGAGCCTATCCTGCAATGTTTGAGGGAAGACTGATTCTCCCAAATGCTGAGGGGAGGTTGATAAGTGAAAAGTGGAGGCTTCTGGGATCAGTTCAAAGACACCTCAGCCAGAAACAAGTGCAAGTTAACTAACAAATGGCCAAGATGAATTTTCCCCTTGAAGGCTGTCTCCTTCAGTCTCCACAATACGATAACATTAGTAATAAAATAATAATAGTAGTCTACAGTATAAGGACCACAACTTGTGTTCCAGACACCATCTTTAGCCTGTTCCAAGGATTGTCAATGCCACCCTCAGGGTAACCCTAGGAGTTAGTACAAGGGAACATACAGCCTCCCATTTGTAGGGAGAGTTCTGTGGGGCTTGCCACTTACCCAAGGTCACTCAGGTACAGGCGGCAAGATCAGGCTTCCACCCCAAGCAGTCTGACCTCAGAGCCTTCTCTCTTGGCTGTACCCAAAGAGAAAGGGAGTGAGGAGGTAGGAGGAGCTGGTATTTCTGGGTACCCTGTGCAAGGTGTTTTTCTCCAGGCTGGTCTCCCAAAGTCCCCACAGCCGGTTTTATTTCCTTCACTAACTGAAAAAGAAGCAGGTTGAGAAGAGGTCCCCGGGTGTCTGGGAAGTGTCAGAACCATGTTGGAGCCCAGCTCTCTCTCTGCCTACTCTTCCAAATGGGGATGGGGAGAATGAACGATCCATGGCAGCAGTGCCAGGCACACCAGGGTGCCCCTCTGGGTCTCCAGAGACAGACTTTTAAAGTCCCGAGACTTCTACTTTTTGAGTCTCAATGCAAATGATTCTCCTGCTGATTTGTAACCACTTTCCTCTCAAGCAAATGGATTGACAGGCTCTCTAATTTCCTTGCATCTTCTCAATTTGAGGGAGCAAGTGAGTGTGGTGAGCACAAGGCCTTGTCCTCTGAACAGCAAGATCTCATTGAAAATGCAGACTGCAGAGTTTCTTCCATGTGCAAAGACAAAAGCAGAGCTATGTACCATCAGGAACAAGGGGGTGGGGCCCTTGGAGCCAGCAAGGATTCCCCAGTGACCTGGGGCTGCTCTGGAGCCCCCCAGAGTTCTCTCCAATGATTAGGTTCTCTTTTTCTTTTTTAAATAAATTTTATTTACTTATTTCTATACAGAGGGCAAGGGAGGGAGAAAGAGAGGAAGAGAAACATCAATGTGTGGTTGCCTCTCACATGTGGGGACCCAGGCCACAACCCTGGGATGTCCCCTCGCCTGGGAATCGAACAGGTGACCCTTTGGTTAGCAGGCCGGTGCTCAATCTACTGAGCCACACCAGCCACAGCTGATTAAATTTTCTGAATCTAAGAAATATTAGGCCAATGTAAACAGTCAGATTCTTTTTTTTTTTTACCTTTTGTTATTTTCTGCATTCCCTTCACATTAACATTTTGCCTCTTGGGTAATAAAAAAGGATTCCCCTCCCAATGCCCTGTCACCGAAGGGCGCATTGAGAATTATCATATATTTGGGGTAGGTTCAAATAGATAAAAGGGCTTCTACTTGTTCTTTTTCTTCATTTAAATTAACTTCAGGGTGTCCCCAAACAGAAAAAAATACCTCCTTTCAGTCATTTCAGTTATTCATCATTAATTTTTTTAATCGAGGTTTACAGTGCAGTGAATGTATATTTTTTTAATGCATAACAGCTTGATTAATTTTTACCTACAGGTACACCCATGTGTCCACCACCCAGGTCAAAATATAAACTATTTCAAGTACCCAAGAAGGTCCCTTTCCAGCTGATACCTCTTCTAAGAAACCACAGTTCTGACTTCTGTCAGCACAGATCAGTTTTGTGTGACCTGAATTTCATAAAAGTGGAGTCGCAGAGGGTGTACTTCTTGGTGCTGGCTCGTCATTAAACACGTACTTAGCACTGAAAGCTGGGTGTTTTGTCACCAAATACACAACTGCATTTGCTCAAATGTCCCTGGTTAAAAGATCTTAATGGAAGTATATGAAACAGTGGTGGGAGATTTTAATAGATTTTTTTTTTTGCAAAAAGAAGAGGAACTTTAAGGCTTCCACTCCCATCCCCCACCCAAATGAAAAGCACTGTATTAATCTGCACCAAATTGGGGAAACATATTTAGGAGGACCTGCTTAAAACACGGTACCTGGTGTACTCAAAACCTACTTTGTAGGAGCGGGTGAGGGCTCTCCAAGACTCAGATGACCCAGGAGCCCAGGAGCGGCTACACGCATCGTTTTGTGATATTTGTGGTAAAGCTTCTTTCTCACACAGACAGCTCCAGCCCACCCAGGATGCGTAGCAATAAGAATTTATTTATTTTAGGATAGTTAATGATTCTCCTAAATAATGTAGAGGACATCTGGTGGACAGATTCATTTTAAGGAGGATTTCCTGCTCTACCTCCGTCTTGGAGATTTAGAATGCTCATCAGCAATTAGCACATTCAAGGCACAGGTAAGTCCTGCTGTAAGGATAGCTGTCCATTTCCTTCGAATCAGCATTGACTAGGCAGCTTCGTCCACAGAACTCTCTCACCATGTGGAGAATGCTGTTGCCTGTCCCAGAGCCCCTGTTTCCTATAACGCAGGGACTGAGAGCCCACAGAAAGGAAATCAGTCTTTGGGTGGAAGGATTTTATGTTTACATTTTCATTCTGATAAACATATGGCTTCCATCTGTCTATTCTCAGATGGTCCTGAGGTTTTAAAACATTATTTAAATTATCAAAGTGAATACACTGTCACCTTCAAAACTTTTCAAAACATGAGGTGGAAATGTTAATTTTGGAAAAGTTTATTTTATTTGTCTTATGTAAACTTCATTTTTCTTATTCTGCATTTAATTATTTTGAATCACAAGGGATGGGCAAAACCCCGCTTTCTCATAACTGCACTGCTATCTCTAAAAATCAAAAGAGATGGTCCCAAAAGGGAACTAGAGGCCCCTAGGTGGCCAGGGAACATCATGGGTGAGCAGGGAAGTGCTAGTTATCAGAGTCATGTGAGACATTCTGTAATCAGGGCTTATTATCTCTTTTGGCCTTTTCTTTTCTCTGTGATGTGTGTTGGAGCAATCAATAGGGACTTCCAAAATTCCTCCTCGTCCTCCACAGAGGTCTGGGCTTTCTGTCTGCAAGAATCCATAGAGTTTCATCCGTCGAGGATCTATCCCATTATCAGATGGGCATTTTATTAGTTTCTCAGCAGCAGTCGTTTCTGCTAATTTGCTAATTCATTCACTCACATGCTCTCTGCCAGCCTCTGGGCGTCATGGACCATCTCCAGCTCACTGCTGTCTGGCCGGACCGAAGTCTGTGTGCTGCTTTCAGTTGTACGAGGACCTTTGGAGAGAGGGAAGGCTCAGGAGAGACTGACAGGCCTCACTGCTTAGAGGGGACACACGCCCAGTTTAACGATGCTTTTGAATCATTTAATCTAAAAAACCTCATGAGAGATTAAAAATAAGCCTGGGTTTTACAAAGTTTTATTGTCTTGGATCGTCAGCTTGTGTCTAGTTGAATCTACATTCAATTAGATTCAATATCAGCACACACGTCCAGCACTTTTGTCGTGGGCTAGATTCTGAGAGGGATTCTCAGACGATACATGTTGGTCCTGGTTCCGAAGGACTACGTAGCCCACCTGTTTAAAAATAATAACTTGTCACAAAATAATAACACACAAGCGGTACAGATGGGACGGGCCATGCTTATTGGGTACCCATCACTGACCTTAGCACTCTAATGATACTACCTCTTTTACTCCTCAACCCTAGCAGGCAGATAGTCTTATTATTTTGGTTTAAATCTGAGGGGACTGAGGCACAGAGAGATTAGGACACTTGCCCGAGGTCACACAGTGAATCAGTGGCAGAGGTGCAGTTTACAGGCTTTGAAGAAACATCACTGTTCTGGAGGACACTGGCTTTATTGAGTATTTACCATATAGTAGGTTCATACTAAATTCTTTCATGTATACTTTGGTTTAATTTTCATAAAATCTCTTAAGGCAAACAAGTATTATATCCACTTTTATAGATAATAAGTTGAGGCTCAGGAAAGTTGAGTAGCTCGCCCAGAACCCTGGAGCGTATAAGTAACAGGGCCAAGGTTGCAAAGCAGGTCTGCCTGATTCTGACTTCTTTTCAGTGGCACCATGCCTCTGTTAGGCCAAATCTACAGGTTCTTTCTCTAGCTAAGTAGTTTTTTATAAACACACACACACACACACACACACACCCTCTTCCCTAGCCACCAGCTGCTGTATTTACTCTGGTTGTGGAATGTTGTCACAAAGGGGCCGATGGTAGTAGCCTCGCCCTGTATCAGAACTTAGCCCAGAGCTGCAGTGACCAGGGCATGTCATCACTGCCTTCCTTCATGGCAGAAGCCTGGCCCAGGCTGCCTTGGGGACTGTGCCATTGGGAATTTTCCGTGGGAGTACGTGTCCAGCACCCGGTCTTGAAGTTGAAGGTGGCCCCTTCACTTCCTACCAGAGCAGGGACCAAGAGAAAAGGCAGTGAACCTGGCTGACCCTTGGTGAGGCCTTGGCCCCAGGGAATGCCCAGTGGACGTGTTTATGGCCAAAAGGGCTGAGTCACCTCTGAGGTCATCCTCAGCCAGCTCTCTCCTTTCTCAGCGGCTGTGGGCCTGGGTCACTTGAGTGCTCTGGCTCCTGCCGAGGGAGAAGAGAGAGGTCATTTGGCAGAGAAAGTAGTTAACAGAGACACAAGTTCAGAGGAATTACAAACATGCTCCCTGCCCGCTCCCCCCATCCTGCCCCTTGCCTAAGGAGGAAAGGATTCACCTGGCTTTCAGGGGCCCTAGAGTCTCACCCTGGTTCTGTTGCTTGCTTGTTATGTGACAGTGGGCAGGACCCTTAATCCTCAGTGTCCCCCTTAGGCCCCAGGGTCCCCCAGTGGGACAATGAGGGTTAACAACAAGCCTTATAAAAGGATGCCAGATGGTTTGATGAGATAGGAAACTACCCAGAGGGATGTCTGGTTCCTGAGGGCTGCTGTTTCTTTCCTGAGCCTTCTCATCACAACAGCCATCCCCTGCCCCCATCTGTAGGGTCACCCGACCACATTCCTGCCTTGCCACCTGGGGGCCAGTCAAGAGAGGGCACAAAAGGGGATGACAGTCATGTTGCTCTGCTTGTCTGACAACATGACGCTGCTGGGATGATCTGATCTTCCCTCCTTGCCCCCAAGCCCTTCCTGCTTGTCTGTCCAAATCCCTGCGGGGCTCAGCCCCTTTCTCTCTGCCCCAGCCCTACCATCCCTCTTTGAGTTAAACACATCCATAACCTCCCTCTTCTAGAAGGACCTTTGCATTGCTGTTACCTCTGCCAGAACAGAGAAAACACTTATTTTCGTTCTCACTTGTCACTTCCTCTGAAAAGCCTCATGACCTGGTCACTCCTGTCCATTAGATGTTTTCACAACACTGTGCACTTCTTCCTCTCAAAACTTCACATTAATTTAATGTTGCTTCCCCACCAGACGTACTCTCCTCTGTCAGAGCAGGGACCACAGATTTGTCTCTGCCCCCCTCTTCTCTCTCTTCCTGCCCCTTCCCAGCCCCCTTGTATCTCTGTTGTCACCTACAATGTTTGTACACACAGGTCCCGATGTGCATTTATCGATCCAAGGCAGGAAGAAGGAATGATGCGTGCCCTGTGGGGTCTGGCGTGCACTATGAGAAGTCTACAGCCCCTCCCTCCTACCCCTCACTGGGTCCACAGTGAGAGGCAGCTTGGCCCAGCAGGGTGCTGGCGGCCTGGGGATGCCCTCCTCCTTCACCACCCTGTCCTGGGGAAGGGCTTCCCTGTGTGCGCGCTCACTGCTGCACTGGCTGCCGAGTGGAAGTGAGCACACGTAGTCTGATGCACGGGAAGGAGCAAGGAGTGACCCCGGAGATGGACTGGAGACTTCCCCAGAAGACTGTGCTCCCTCTTAGCAAGCAGGAAGCTGGCAGGCTGTGTTTTAATCAATTGATAGCATCACCCGGCTATCCAGCAGCCAGCTTGGGTTTTGTAAAAGCCCAGGTCACTGATTTCCCAGTCTCTCCATCCTCGCAGAGATCTGGGGCAGAAGGCTGCTGCAAGGCTCCTCCTGGAATGTTGGAGAGGAGCCAGTGTTTTGCATTCCACACTTCCCCTGCAGAAGGAAATGAATCCCCAGATAGAGGGGGGGAAAGAGAAGAAGGAAAGTGCCAAGAATGTCTTGAGGGAAATGAAACTGTCATATGACTGTGGTCTTCCCTTAGTAAAAGGAGGAGCTCCTAGAAACCAGGATGGGTCCACCTCAAAACTGGAGTCAGTTGAGTGAGTCCCTTTAATAAGAATCTGTCTGTTCATCCAGCCCTCTGTAGTTAAACACTTTCCCCATCTCCTTTTCTTTCCATGGCCCTTCACAGACCCAACCCCTGACCCAGCAGTTTCTGCCTTCACTGTCTGTCCTTTTTCTTCAGTTTCTCCTGGCTCCAGGCCGACCTTCCGTCTTGTGTCAGGATAATTTCCCCAAAGTCTGAGCAGGTCACACCCTGTTCCCATGGTGGCACCTTCATTGATTGTCCCTCTTGTCCAGATGGGTGGTTCTCAAAGTGCTCATTCCAATGCTCACCATTCTAGTGCCAGGGCAGGCACAGGGCCTGGGATGTAGGAGTAACTCAGGGCATGTTTATAAATAAATGGATGGATGGATGGATGGATGGATGGATGGATGGGTGATAGGTAAATGGCTATTATTGTTAGGGGCAGGAGGATGTAAAGGGGCCTGGGTGTGTGTGCTGAGGTGGGACAGCATTCACAGTGGGTACACTGGGACATGACATGGTGGTCAAGAGTCAGACTCTAGATTCAGACTGGCAAAGTTTGTGTTCTGAAGAATTTGAGCAAATCATTTAGAGTGATCTAAGGCCAGCCTTTCTCCTCTGTGTAACGGGATTGGTAGCAGTGCCTCCTTCAGAGGGTCGCTGTGAGGAATGAGTGAGAGGAACCACAGAACATGCTGGGTGTCAGAGCTGGCGCGTAGGAACTGCCTGGGGTCAAGGAGGGACATTCCTGTTGCTGATGAAGAGGGGAAGGAAAAGAAGGAGGGGGGAATGGGAAGTGGACTGGGTCCTCGTGGAGAGAGCATGTGCGTGGGGTGTGGGGCTGGGCCCAGGCACCCTCCAGGGGCACTCTGTCTTCTGTGCCTGCCTTCAGAACTCTTACATGGTTTGTCCCCACAACCTCACCACTTCCTGTTGCCTTCTCTTACTAAACAACCTGAAATCTCCCCAGGTCAGTTGTTGCTCTCGGTATGATACCTTGCATGTGGCATTACTTATCTTGTTTACATTTATTAAAGTAGGTAAGTGGCTGTAAAATAGTGAAAAAAAACCTATATAGTTCTTATGCAGACAACATTCAACATTTTATGACACAAATTCAATCAATGAGGGTGTTCCTGGTTGGGTGGATCTCCTTCAAGTGGTATTTCAGGGACTCAGAAGTGTAAGTCCATGATTTCTCCAGATCCCTACTTCCCTCTCTAGTTAGCTAGCAGATGGAGAAAAAGAAGGAAATGCATTAAGTGCTAAATGTTTATGGACCAGGATGGAAATAGCCTCATTTACCTTACTCATATTCTGTTGGGCAGACCAAGTCATTTGACCCTATCTTAACTGCAAGGGATGATGGGAAATGTAGTCTAGCTGTTCTCCCAGAAAGAAAGGGAAATGTATTTGGTAAAGGCTTCGTGGCCTCTGTTAAACCTGCTCTTGGCTGAGACACAGCCTTTGCTTTGTGGTACACCGAGCTCATGCCTCCAGGCCGGCCTCGTCCAATTCCAGCTCTGTCCCTGGCTCCTGGGATGCCATTTTATGAAGAGCTGCTCTCCCCAATCCTCCTATGCTCTCCGCACAGTGAAATCTGACAGAACACCTGGATGCCAGGTAAAATAGAGCCCATCGCCTGACTTTGGACACCTTTTTCTCTTGCATAATCACGTCCACACTTTTGACCTAGGGCCTGCAAGAGGAACCTTCTCCCCCTTCCTCGCTATTTCCTCCCCTACTTGTCCCAATCTGGGTCATGTCAGTTTGTGCTTGGAGTTGGCTTTTTTTCATTTTAATCCAAACCAATTAAAAATGTATTTTGTAAAAGAGAAAAAAAAAGTCTTTCACCACAGCTGAGAATTGCTCTTGCCCACATTCACCTGGAAAAGAATTGAAACCGACAACATGTTACTAATTGGGGAATTTGAGCAGTCCTTCTGTGTGGCATGGGTTTTCAACATACTCACTCCAGCGTGTAGATACTCACAAGTTTACCGTATCTGAAATAGAGTTTCTCAGAGCTGCTGTCTCAGGCAGACCAAGCATGCAGTCAAGGTGTATTTGGGGACAGGCCAAGGATTCTATTAATCTTACACCCCAGAGTTCAGCTCAAGGGAGAGAGTTAGTGTGGGCTTCCACGGCAGCCTTCCATCGCCAGGGCACCAGTGTCCTTCCTCCCGAGCAGCATTCTCCTAATCACTCTGCCCATCAGAAACCTATGGGAAGGAGTGTAGGTTTACCGGCATTTGAGCCATAAAGGCCTGGTTCAAATCCCAGCCCCACTACTGACTAGCCCTGTGAGTTCAGCCAATTGACAATTGCTCCGACCATCAGTTTTCTCATCTCTAAAACTGGGTCAGCAATGCCAGGAGACAACAAAATGAAATCATCAATGTAAAGGACCAGCACAGGCCTTAGCATAGAGTAGTGTTTCTCCTTCCTTTCTTTCCTGTGAAGGAAATAGGAAAGCCCGCCTAGGGTATAGGGTAGACTGAGCGCTCAAGCACTCAGTACCGTGGTCTGCACCACTGGCTTGCCTCCTGCTCCTTCAGCAAGCTGGCTTGGCTCTGTGAAGAGAGACCGAGGACTCCCGCTGTGGGAGGAGGTTGATCCCTTGCAAGTGCAGCTATTGAAATCTGTAATGATGACCCCTCCCTGGCAAATTCCATTCAAGTAGGAACCACAGAAAGGAACTGGAGAGCCAAGGCAGGTCTTAAAACTAATCCTGATTCTAGCATTGAAATGAACCATTCATTAGTCCCTGCCACACATACATAACCATACACAGTTACAGTTCTTGGTTCCATTGAGCCCTCATAGGGAAAATAGATTGGCAGGTTGGGATGGAACACAAGTATGCTGCAATGGTACACTAGGATGCTACACAGGTATACTGGGAGGGAACACTGAGATTGTACACTGTTATCCTGAGATACGATGTAGGGACAGTGGGATGGTGCAGTTGGATGGTACAGTGAGATGTAACATTGGTACATAGGGGTGGGACACATGTATGCTTGGTGGTACACAGGTACAGTAGGATGGACAGTTGGGATGGTGTGGGATGGTACACATGTATGCTGGGGTGGCACACTGGGCTGTTACATAGGCATGTTGGGAGGTATACATGGATGTTACATGCATATGGTATGCAGAGATGGCACATGGGTATCCTGGGAGAGTACACAGAATGGTACAGTCATGGTGGGATGGTTCACTGCAAGATTCTGTAAATGAAGAGGCTGAATGGGCTCTGGAAGGTGCCCTACTGTCGACACTTCTGAAACTCACCCCACTGCTCGTCTCTGTGGCTGATGACGCTGATTTTGCATTTCTCTTACAGAACTCTATAGCTGTACACAGTGCAGGCTTTGGAAACAAACTGCCCACTATCAAGTTCTAGCCCCTCCAGTCTGGGCTGTGTGACCCTGAGAAGGTTCCTAAGCCTCCTAGACTTTGGCTCATTCTCTCATCTGTAAGATAGAGAAATAAAACACCTTCTTCGTGGACTTGCAGTAAAGTACAAATGCAGTACTATGTAAAAAGCACATAGTAAGTCCTCGTTTGGCATGAGCCATAATTATTAATGGCTATTAGAATCTGTAGTGCAGGAATGAGGTGAAGAAAGCTTCGATATTTTGATGCACGATCTTTGAAATTTGAGCTTTATCACTCAGCTATTCACAGAAGCCTCAAGCCTCTATAAGCTTTAGTCTTGTTATCTATAAAAGGGGATTAATAATGACTAGTTCTGAATACTTGTTCATTTTTTGAATAAATTATTTTCCTTCACAATGAATTGCAGTCAGCATGTAAAAATTCATACAACAAATGAGATGCAAATAAATAAAGAATTCAAGGTGAAGGGACAACCAAGGTAGAGTAAGAAAATAAGTCCCGTCATTGGAATCTTAGGGAGTTGAGTGCACATAACATGACAGTTCAAACCGTGCTTGGCACATGGTAGGGACTCATGCATGTTTGGTCCCCCACCCTGTGTAAACACAAGGGTTTCAAGGAAGTTTCCTTATGCTGGAAGAGGATAGATGGCAAATGACATTTCCAACCAAGAGAGCCAGGCTCACAGAAGCTGGACACATTCCTCCTGTGTGAACCCGATTGCCCTGGTCCTGGCCCGCTTGGTGACAGGCCAACCACAGGGAGTTCCAGGTCCAGCAAACGCATTCGCCTTTCGTCTGTGCCCACCCTGAGCCCGTGCTCCTGGGTCCTGTGGCTCTGGAAGTGGCATCTTTCAGCTACATTGCACAATAGAGGCTCTTGTGGTCATTAAAATGACGCTGTGGCACCTTTCTCCCAAGAAGAGGAGTGTCGTTGACAGCCGTGGCCATTGCCAAGTTCAAATTAAAATAATTATAGCAGTTCCATCTCTGAGTTCTTTCAGCCTTTGCTAGTGTCCTTGTTCTCTTCTTGCCCTGCAGTGCTCTGGGAACTTCTGTTGGCCTTGTCAGAAATGCTTGATACCCCTGAGGTGGGGATGATCACCTGTGACAGGTATGAATTGCACTTGACCCTTTGGAGAAACAAGCCCAGAAAAGGCCTTCAAGATGGCAATGGACAGTAACGTGACTCTCTATGGCAACTCTTCTCAGGTCTGCACATACGAGCACACATAGGGAATCACATTTTTTTGAAATTCCAATCATGGAGACACCCAGTCACAGAGATGACATACTTTGTTGCCTAAGGTTAGACAGGAAATCGGTGACAGGAGCCCTCTGTCATGTGTCTCCAAATCTACTCACTCACTGTCATCTTGTCATCCTTCTCACCACAGTGGTGTCCCTCCTCTCACCCGATACTGTCTTGCACTTTAAATCCCCACATCCTCCTGTTTTACCCTCAAACTATCCTAGGAGTTTTGAAGATGAAAAAAACAAGGGCCTGAGAGGACAACGAAAGTGGCTAAGGCCGTGCGAGAAGGGAGCCGAGTCGGAACACAAATCCATGTCCATACTCTTATACACTGCTCTGCACTGTCTCCAATGTCCACACACACTTGTTTTGCTTTTAGCTTTTTCTTATGGAAAATTTTAAACATACATGAAGTGAACATAGTGTTGCATTAGTTGCCTGTTGCTATGTCACCACAAACGTAGCAGCTGGAAACAACTCCTGTTTACTATCCCAGTTTCCATGGGTCAGGAGTCCAGGTATGGCTTACCTGGGTCCCATGTTCAGGGCCTCACAAGACTATCTTCAAGGGGGGTCTCCTCTGAAGTTGGAGATCCTTTCCAAGTTCATGTGGTTGTTGGTAAGATTCATTTCTTTCTAGTTCTAGAACTTATGGAGGTTTTTGGGGGGGCGGGGGGGTCAATGCCAGCAAAAGGGAGGCTCTGCTGCCTTCAGTCTGAGCTCAGAGCAAACCTAAATCAACCTTTAAGGGCACATCTGATTAGGTCTCACCCTTCTGGGATCATCTCCCTCTCAATTAACTCAAAGTCAAACTGATCAGAGACCTTAATTACATCTGCAAACCCCCTTTGCCTTTGGCACACAGTGTAACATAATCACAGGATTGACATTCCACCATGTTTATAGATCCCACCCCCACTCAGTGGGAGGGGCTTATACAAAGATGTGGGTCACTAGGGGTCACCTTAGAATGCTGCCTACAATTATAGCCCCTGCATCCTCACCACTCAGCTTTAATAATAATTAACATTCTGCCATTCTTGTTTCATTCCTCACCCCCCCTTAATCATTATTCATTTTTACAGTTTCTTAAGTAAAAATCATATACATTGAAGTGCACAAATCTTACCTATACCATTTTGACAAATGGATATAGCCACACATAACCCACACCCTATGACAACTTAGAGTATCTCCCTCACCCCAGAAAGTTCCTTCCCTAGTCAGACACACTTAAGTATATGAATTTTAAAAAAGCGAATAGTTATAAGAAATACCTAAAATCACACTCAACAATATGCAGGCCATTGAGAAATGTGAGCTTCCTTCTAATTCTTTTAATTTTGAGTCCAAGTTTTTCATGAGATGCCACAAAGGCGAAGAGAAGGGACTCAGCTGAGCTGCACATGGCCTTGGGGAGGAGACCTGGGAAGTGCTTTTGTTCATATGATGTCTGGTGAAGTCATTATGTGCACTGCTTATCTCGGGGGTAGACGCATCACCACTATCGGCTGTGTTACCAGCGTGGAGTCTAGGAAACGTGGCAGGTGCTTGGATGTCCCTTGCATTAACCCACACATTTCTAACTCTAGGGTATATGTTAGACTTAGATGATGGCCATCACACCCCTTCTCGTTCAGAGCTCTCCCCATATGGCAACAAGCTCTGCAGGTGGGCAGGAGGGATCTTACCCGGGATTTCCTGATAATGGGTGGGCCCTTCTTGCCTCCAAAAGGCATGTCTGAGTAATCGCTGTGCTCAGGGTTTTCTCCCTTCACCATCAAAACAATAAATACTAAGAGAGAGCATGACATCTGGAGAAAAAAAGGCACATGGAATCAGACGGACTTTGCAGTTTGGGCCAGTTCATGTTCACGTCTGAACACCTCTGTCTGTGTCTCTCTGCTCAACCTCGTGGGGCTCTTACAGGGATCCACTGAAAATGCAACTACGCTTTTCCCAGGAAGTGCCTGAGAGGCCTTGGTCCCCTCCCTTCGCCTGTGAATGTAGCTCTTCCCTTCTCTCGTTAGTGTGTCTAGCCAGCCACTCTCTTGACCATCTTTCGCCACCTAGCATATATGTGAGGAGTAGAAACATATGGATTAATGGGATATAATTCCTGCCCTTATCAAGGCAAACAGGTATTTTTATAAATACCAATAGTATAAACTAGGCAGGGGTAATTCCCCCAAAGAATTAAATAACAAAATGCATTAAGGTTTCCAGTAGGATTCTGTTCTTCCTCTCTAGCAATGCTTTGGATGAGAGGCGAGCCACTGATCTCTAACTGAGGGACCACAGATAAATCCAGCCCATCCTTCCCCTACTTTCTTTCTTCTTCTCCTACTTCCTTCTCTCTCCTGCCTCTCTCCTTCAAAGAGATCCTCTCTCTGGCTTCCTCTGTCCTGTTCCTTCTTCTTGCTCATTCTCCCATCCTTGTAGGATGGGAATACTCATCTCTACTAAATACACTCTCTGTGTCGCTCGCTTCCTCCTGCCCAGAGTTTCATAAACTGTAACCCTAGCTCCCCTGGGTCTCTAGATATTATGAGCAGAACTCCACCAAGAGCAACACTGGTGATTTCTCATTTAATTCTTTCAAAGATTTGATTTTTTTAAATTTAAAACTCAAAAATGCCATTAAAACTCTTGCCCGGATCAGCTGTATCTTTAAGTGTAAAATCCATTTTAGTCCGCAGAGCTTGTGATATGGTTAAGTACTTATTTTTATTGTCTGTCTGGGCATAGTTTTTAACTGCAGGTGGAGAATTGATCGATAATGTCATAGCGACACGCTCACCCTGTGCCCTCTCCCCAAGCCCAAGCTCAGGGGAGTGGCTCAGGTCTGTATGCCCTGAATTGTCTGGGGTTTACAAGGCCCGTGGACGCCTTCTCTCTGCTTGTTATTTTGTCTGACATTGTTGGGCAAAAAGGCTATGAGTCCTTTTTACTGTTTCCCCAACTCCTTGTGAAGGGAAATGTCCACTAGCCATTTGCACCAGTGCAGGAGCCAACGAGAGGATGTGATTGTGTCCTTCCTGCCCTAAGAGGCCTGCTGTGACTTCGGGTCTCCAGCTTTACCCCGGAGTGGTGGGAGGAGCCAAATTCACAAACAGTCGTTTTCACATTAAATGTCCCTCTGGCCCACCTTGGATTTCCGTATCCCGGGACTGCTCCTGTATTCATTCGTCTTGTTGGCATGTAGATATCCAGGGACTGCAAAGAGAAATGAGGCCTCTTTCTCCCTCCTGAGAAGGAAGTTAGAAAGAAGAAATGGCAGTCCATAGGTTTTTATCCCCCCGAGATGTGACGGCGTGGGGCATGCTCTAAGTGAGGGGCATAGGTGATGAGAGGGGCGTGAAGGAATGCATAGCTGCCTTTATGCTTAGGTCTTGCCTGTGTTTAGTGGGAAAAATAACAAGTGCCCTGGTGACCCCAGAAGTCTAGAGTGAGGGTTACACATGGCAACCTAGCTAAAAGTGCCCGAAAGTCCTTGCTTATACTGTCTCAGCATTCTTAAACCTCTGCTTGTGACCCGGGGTATATTGAACATCTGGAGCTGGGAATTCTGCCAAGCTCTTTGTGATTTCTTTACATCTTTTAGGGTCTGTAAAATAAGGGGAAAGAAAGAAAAAGTCTGTGGATTGATAGCAGAGAAGCACTGCTGTGCAACGTAGAAAGATACCCACTGCTTTCGTCTCACCACCCTGGGTTTGTCACCTCCATCTCCCTAAGCACAAGGAGAATGGTCAGCAGGAAGGCAGGCCAGGAATAAAGACCAAAAAAAATATGGGCCTATAAAATGTCACATATCTGGCAATCTGTCCAACAAACATCTAGGGGAGGAATGGGGATGCCCGGGGTCAAGAAAGACGACATTAGTAAACACAGTCGTGACAGTTGTTTCCATTTATCGACCACCTATCTTCCAGGTATCCAGTGACACACTTTGTCCATCCATCCATCCATCCATCCATCCATCCATCCATCCATCCATCCATCCTTCCACCCACCCGGTTTCTGTTATCTGCCTGTTTATCTGCCATCTCCACTCCTCCTGGCAACCCCATGAAGTAGAGGTATCAGCATCTCCATATTACAGATGATAGATCTCACGCAGCCGGTAGCAGACTGGGGAGAACCCCGGTCTTTGGTGTTTCCAATCTCTTGTCTTTTCTCAGTGAACTAAACACTTTGAATGTCTCTCACTGTGTTAGTTTCTCAGGATTCAAAGATAAATAAGAGACAGAGTGTGTAGTGGCAAAGAGCACAAGTTCTGGAGCCAGACAGATTCATGTCACTCGTTCATCCCCTGTCCATCCATCTACCCACCCATCTAGTCATTCACTTAAAAAATACATACAGGGTGGGTTTGTGGTTGTGAGTATTATTATGTATTAATTATTTTTCATACAAGCGGCTTGTAACCTCACTTTTGCCACGCTCTGTATTGAGTGCCTTCTATGGGCCGGGCACCGTGTTGGGCAATAAAATCCTGGCTACTCATCTGTAATACATTAAACGAGTCATCTAATCTCAGTCGAAAAATGGGGAGAATAATACCTATACCACTGGGTTGTTGTGAGAAATAAAATCTACTTAACAGGGTCCCTGGCAAGGGTGAATGAACACATGCTGGCTGTCGTTGCTGTCAGTAATGGTGTTTGTGTTGCATGGGAAGGCCTGGACTCTGCCCTCCGGGAAGTCTCCGTGAGGGCGGATGTCACCCCTCTGCTTCCCTCATGCTTTCTCTAGCCCCAGTGGGGTGGGACGCCCTTGTTGCCATGCCCCCGGCCTCAGTCCTGGCCCCTGGTCCCTCTGAGCTCCTAGGGGCTCAGCACCACGGCTCACCCTGTATCCACGGGCCAGCTCTGCCAGGAAAGGGCGGATGGGCGTCCCTGTTGGCACGATCCCAACCAGGCCAAGTGTTGGGGTTCACAGAACAAAGGAAAGGGACATTGCAAGGAAGTTTCTACTTCCTTAGAACCAGTGTTCCTATCTTCTTTGCTCACATGATGTATTGGGACATCCTTCATGTTCCACATGTAAGCACGTTCCAGAAAATTGCCACTTGGCCAGTCATGTGATGTCTTTCTTTACAAATTTACTGCTGTTGGCTGAGAGGATGGGGGTGGGGAAGGAAGAAGCAGACTCCACTTTTGTGAGCAGGGTAGAGATGCTATATTTGTATCACTCACTTTTTGAAATCTAAGCTAACTTGTATTGTATAATGGGAATAATATGAATTCCAATTAGGAGGGAATATGTGAGTTTAAATGAAACCCTATATTTAAAAGCACCTGACTCCAACCATTTTTTATGCTGTAACTTATTTTTATCTTCATACCATTCAGTAAAGTAGACAACTTTATTAAAGAAATCGAATCTGAGAAAGGTAACTTTACTCACCTAAGACCACACAGCTAATAAACAGATGGGAGAACCAGTCTTCAAGCCCAGATCTTTCTGCATCCTGAGTTATGTCCTATGCTCCATGTGCTCTGTTCTTAACCAATCACCGTTTCATTAGTATAAGGGTCAGCAAATCTTTTCTATAAAGGGGCAGATAGTAAATATTTTTAGCTTTGTGGTTCAGATGGTCTCTGTTGCAACCACCCAACACTGCCTTTGTAGCATAGAAGCAGCCATAGACAATATGTAAACTAGTGCGCATTGACTGTGTTTCAATAAAACTTTATTTAAACAACAAGTGGTGGGCCAGTTTGGGCCTTTATGGAGGCAGTTTTCTGACCTCTACCACAAAGCAGAGCATGGGTTTTGGGGTTACACCATGAAAGGCATTCAGGAATAAACAAGGACAGCCTGTAGCCTCTCCAGAACAGCTGCTTGTCACTACGGCGTCATTCTTCCTATGGAAGATGGCTATTAAAAAGGTGTGAGCCTGTGATTGATTGAAGGCAATCAAAGAAAGTAGGAGGATTAAGTACAAGAGATCTCCATTAGAAGGGTCTCCTCCATGTAGCCTTTCTGACCCAGGACAAGAATAGCCTGTGTGATTTGCAATGCTCCCCAGAGCACTTGCTTCTCTGGTTTCTTTTCTGTCCCCTGGATTATCTTGTCCTCAGCCACCCCCTTCCCCTATCCCAAAGAATTTGGACCTCTCCAGGCATGGTGGCCACATTACCACTGTCTGCACCTCCCAGTGTACTCTGCCCACACCTCAGTGCCAATGCCCCTTGCCTTGCCAGGGTGAGCTGGGGTGTGCAAAGCAAGGATACTTTTGCCTTGAGGCTGGAGCACCCTGGGCCTGCTCCAGACCTGTTTCTGGGACAGCAGGTGCAGCCGATCACCGACACCAAAATACATTCTCAGGGCAAGGGCAGACAGGCCAACCAGAGCAGCTCTCCCCCCGCTCTGAGGACTCAGCTTCCTCCAGAGGACACATTTGCTGTGAGGACACCCCCAGTGTTAATCCTCTCACCCAGGAGATCTGAGCATGGGTCAGCATTTTAGCCGAGGGCTGGATGCAGGCAGGGGCATCCCCCCCAGCTGTCTGGCCAGCCCAGAACAGCAGTAAATCACACAGGAGAAGGCATTCCTTGGATGCCAGGGCTGCTGGGGACTCCGTGGGTGTCATAAATCAGGAGCTCACCCCGTTTTACCCGTTTCCGCCATGCAGCCTGGGAAGGAAAATGGTAGAAGATAAGCTCAGCCAGACCCAGGCATCAGTGGAGACTGTCTCTTTGTCAACTTATTACCTGAGATTTATGTGTGACGCAGCCATGTCTGCTTGGTGACACATTCTAATTTAATTAAATTTCTGTTGGATTGATGTCTGATCAATCAATAATGTTAATGTTTTTGCAATTTAGAGATTAAAGTATGGCCAAGCCACAGCAGCCCCCAGCATCATCGTCTTACTTTAGAATGTTCTTTTGGAGGAGATTTTCCTGCCTCTTTGTCTTCCTTCCTTCCATATTTAAATGTGTATTAAGTGCCTAGGAGGTGGAGACTTAAGAAGACAGAAATATGGCTCAGAGAAGTGGTTTGAAAACCTGAGTGTACATCAGAGTCTCTGGAAGGGCCATGAGGACACAGACCCCCAGGTCCCACCTCCCGAGTTTCTGATCTGGTAGGTCTAGGATGGACCCAGGAATCTGCATTTCTAGCAGAACCCAGGAAAGGCTAAGGCTGCTGGTCCAGGGACCCCACTCTGAGATCCACTGGCTTAGAAGTTAAGGGCTCAAGCTCTGGGTTCAGGTCCCACTTACAAGCTGTATGGCTCTAGGCAGGTGACTTCTCTTTTCTTTGCTTCAGTTTCCTCATCCATAAAATGGGGATAATAACCAAGGCTATGGCTCTAAAACATCCTGTGCAGTGCCTCGTGGGCAATAAACATGCAATACTTGTCTCCTTTTTGTAAGACAGTGGAAAGCAGTTATGTTTCTGCCAGCTAGGAGCTTCCACCTGGAGGGGTGTACAAATGTAAGGATGATATTATGATCAAAGTGCTGAGAGGTTCTGACTGGGGTATCTCACTTAATCAGGGAGTCAGAGAGAGCCCCTAATGAAATGGAGCTGAAATTTGAAGGAGAGTGTAGGAGTTGACAAGGAATCAGTGAGTCTGGGGGTCTGACATCTTTGTAGGCCATTCGAATAAGTTTGACCAGCATCCTAAGCCCCATGGGAAGACAATGGAGTATTTTAAACAGGGGAGGCAACGAGATCATATAACACTGTTGAAAAGATCTTTCCAATTGTGTTTTGGGAAAGAGCTTACACAGCAGGGAGAGTGGGTATACACCAGTAGGATGGACAGAATTAGCCAGGCCTTGAGCTGAGGTTCTATTCTCCTCTGGAAGCTAACTGCCCAATAGTTCCCTCTCCCACACTGGTGGATTTGAAATGCATTTTAAATACCCTGTCCCTGTCCAATGATATAACTAGTCCCTATGATTTGAAAGGTGCCATGTTAAGTGGTCATCTGAGATTCTGAGGAATTAAAATCCATACCATCTTCTCTTAAGGATTTTGCTGCCTGATTCACATCATCTACCTGCAGAATAATTGCAAATCAGCACATGCATTCAAAAAGTCTTTGCTGACAACGAGCTGTGTGAGCCGTACCTGGAGGTTAAAGGTGTCAACCTGAAGAAGACCCATCTTTGCCTCTACAGTCACCAGATTAGTGCAAGAGGCCAGCTCTAGTTTGGGATTTTATTTAATTTCACTTGACTTTTATTTTATTTTACTTTATCCTATAACCCCTCTCCAAGATGCCTGAATACTTTTCATTGTTTCTTTCAATAAAAGAGCCTAAAGAGGATCACTGGAGGCAGATGGCTTCATGTCCAGGAAGGTATTAACAGGCATCATGTAAACCTACACATCACTTTTTACTTATACAGATTTTAGAGCACATCTCCCTCTGTGCCTCTGTTACCTGTGCCAAAGCAGGTGGAAGATGGTGAGTCCAAAAGAGAGTGAATCTCAAACCCCATTGCTCCAGGAATCATACTTTTGTGTCTCAAGAGATTACATAAGCTTGAAGTAGGAGAGCTAAACTTGCCTACAGGGCCCTAAAAGAAGGAAAATCCCCTGCCCCTTTTACTATATCTCCCGGTCTTGAAATTCTCATTTTGGGTACTGGGCTCATTCATTCACTCACTCATTCATTCATTCGTCTTTATTCAACGATAAAGGAATCAGAGAGAGGGACAACATTGCCAAGTCCAGGAGATCTACAAAAAGATTAATATCCACACATTTACCCATCAGAATAATAATCATTAAGGCTGCCAATATATTGAGCATTTTTCCCATGGGTGGTCAAGTGTGAAGCCCTCTACTGTATCAATCCATTTATTTCTCACAGCACCTAGTGGAGATAGAACATTTTATAGCTCCCATTTTGGGGGAAAAGAAATTGGAGGTCAGAGAAATTAAGTTGCCCAAGGCCACACAGCTAGTGATAGTGAAACTGAAACATAAACAAAGTTCAGTCTGATGATAAAAAAATAATAATGATAAATGTCTTTTTGTTTTTAAGATCTATTCTGCCATCAGTTCTTCATCCAGGTAGTTAATGAAAATACTCCAAATATTAGGTCCCTATGGAATGATTGCTAAAGACCTTCTCCCCGGTGGCTGCCAGTCTATTAATCAGAATCTTTAGGACCTGAGTGGTTATCCAGCTACAAATTCACCTATAATTACTATAAACTAGGCCACATGTGTCTTAGCTGAGGTCTTGTACTTTTAAACCATTTCTACACAATTTCTTTGAGCCCCCAGTCTAAAAGTCCTTGATTTCACTCGAGCCATCACGGCAACTGCATTTCATGCATGGCTTTCTTGCACTACTCGCTATTTTTAATACCTGGTTTTGAATTTTCTGGAAATCAGGGGCAGGGCCTAGCCTGCTTTTGGGAATCTATCTTGACCCTTTCAAAAACTTTGGACATCGTGTTCCTAGGACCCATCAGGTAGCTTCTGTCCTATTAATTGTTGCAGTATTCAGTGATATCATGTGCCAGGTACCTCCAGAGCCAAATTTACTCAGAACAAAATTCCCAAAGTGTTGGCCTTGGGCTGAGCTCATTCTGCAGGTGGGTGTTCTGTGTGTCCGCATGGAAAAATTCTGAATTCCTTGTTGGCACTTAAAAATCTGGGCAATTCAAGTGAAACATCACTCGAGGGGTGGTTTATCTTGAAAAGCATAAAGATGGCACCGCCCCATTCCACATCAGCTGTGGTCCCCTGCTCCCTCACAACTGTGTCCCCTCACTTAGCACTATGGGCCACATCGCCACACACTTCAGTCCTGTAATTTCCCCGCCTGGTCCCAGTAGTCGTGCGAGCCATTACCCCAATGTAGGCAGCACCTTGTGTTCCTATTCCAAAATTAATGCCTAATTTGTTGGTAACAATGTGTGTGTGACCCCTTCCAGCTTTATATCCTGTTCCTCAAGGGAAAAGGTGGAAACGAAATAAGAGAGGAAGACTTCTGCTTTCTTGCTGTCGTCCGTTCCAATTGCATCATCTGCTCCCGACCCCTTCCTTTGCCTTCTTGCTCCAAACATAGCTCGAACAGCCCTTTTTATCGCCCTTAGCATTTTTTTGCAAGCCTAAGCTCATTCTAGGATATTGTCTCCTAACACTCTTCTCGCAGAAGCAGTGTCAGTTTGTGTTTGTTTTAGGGCGGGACGGTGCATAACAGAACAACATGCCTGCAAAAGCAGCTAGAGACAGAGCCGCGTTTCCAAGTTCTCAGTGGCCCCTACCGTGTCCAGACAAAAATGATACTGTAGCTTAGAGAAAAATCCTAATAAGCAAGTGTTAAGAAATTTTTAAAAGAAGAGGCGTAGGTTTTGAGAAATTCATATATTTGCACATTCAACACCAGCGCAGGTGTCAAACGTGCCCACCTGTCCTATGACCATCACGTTGCTTGTTTTGTGCCCCTCTGTTAGTCCAGAAGGACTGACTTGCCTGAGAAATCATGTGCCAGATTTAGTCCTAATCAGAACCTTACAACCTGCGCAGTTCCGATTTCCATCATGCTCAGGGCCCAGCGGGTGTCACTGGTGTGGTATCTGGATAATGCTGGTGTTCTTGGCAACATGAGTTTGCCATAATTCATATAAGACATGGAGTTTTCAAGTCAAATTGTCATTGAATGTTAATGTTCCTTGCTCCCGCTGTCTTAAAACAGGGCAGGAAGGAAGCTTTTCAGGGTGTCAAGGTAAGTTGGCATTTAACAAGAAGAGCAAGAGTGATCTTATTAAAATGTAAATCGTATCGCATCATTACCTTACTTAAAACCACCCGATGCCTTCCTCTGCCTCTACATTAAAGCCCAGCTCCTTCCCAGGCCCCTGGTCCTGTGCGAATCAGCCTGGCTTCTTCTCTGGGCCCATCTCCAGCTACAGGGACCTGCTCTCTGTCCCTTGAACAAGACACACTCTTCCCATCTCTGGTCTTTGCATTTGCTGTTCCTTCTGACTTGGATGCTTTTCTTCCCCCACTTCATGGGGCTGCCATTCTTACGGCACTAAAAATGCCCACCCACTAAAATAGTCATTCCTCAGGGTGGGTCTTCTCTAATTACCCTGATTAGAACAGCCCAGGCCTCCCCACCGCCATTCTCTAACCTCTTATCCTGATTCATGTGTCTTTGTAAGACTAAGAGATATCCCCAATACAGATTTCTATTTTATTTGCTTATTATTTATCCCTTCCATAAGAACAGAAATTTAATAGAGGTAAGTTACTGGTTTGCTTATTCACTTCTATATCCCTAGTACCTAAAATCGTGCCTGGCATTTAGTAGGTGTTCAATAAGCATTTGGTATAGGTCCAAAGGCAAGAAAGCATGCATTACTAGAGGAAATGAATGGTGAGTATGTCCGCATGGACCAAATGTGCTCGGTGCTGGGGTATGTGCACGCATAGGGGTCGGGGCATGTGTGTATGTATACAGGCCTGTGTAGGAATATGCATGTGGACTCTTTCAGCTTAATTTTAGGCTTGCAAAAGATTTCTCTTTATTTTTCAGCTTAATTGGGGTATAATTAACAAACAGAAATCATATGTATTTAAAGCGTACGACTTGATGTCATATACGTATGTGATTATTTGGGACATGTATACATTGTGAAATGATTACTATAATTAGGTTAACACAGCCATCACCTCAGAGAGTTGCTGTGTGTGTGTATGTGTGTGTGTGTGTGTGTGTGCAGTGCGTACACTTAAGATCTACCTCCTAGCAAATTTCAAGTATATTACACAAGATTGTTAATTATAGTCTCTGTGCTATACAGTAGAACTCCAGAACTTATTCACCTTCCATAACTGAAACATTGTACCTTTGACCAGCATCTCCCCATTTCCCCCAACCCCTAACCCCTGACAGCCACCATTCTACTCTCTGCTTCTATGAGTGTGACCATGTTAGATTCTACATGTAAGTGAGATCATGCAATATTTGTCCTTCTGTGACTGACTGACTTAGCATAATGTCCTCCGGGTTCATCCTGCTGTTGCAAATGGCAGGAGCTCCTTATGTTTTAAGGCTGAATAATATTCCATTGCCTATATATAATATTTATTATATTTTCTTTATCCATTCACCCAGTGACAAACATTTAGGACATTTAGATTGTTTCCATGCCCTGGCTATTGTGAATAATGTTGCAATGAATATGAGAGTGCAGATATGTCTTCAAGATACTGATTGCATTTTAATTCCTTGGGATATTCATCCAGAAGTGGGATTTCTGGATCATATGGAAGTTCTATTTTTAATTTTTTGAGGAATCTCCATACTGTTTCT
Organism: Carollia perspicillata; assembly: GCA_004027735.1. Taxonomy (NCBI): domain Eukaryota; kingdom Metazoa; phylum Chordata; class Mammalia; order Chiroptera; family Phyllostomidae; genus Carollia; species Carollia perspicillata. The sequence continues at coordinate 36,614 of PVKM010001936.1, forward strand.
ATAGCTGCATCAATCTACATTCTCACCAACAGTGTTCAAGAGTTTCTTTTTCTCTACGTCTTCATCAACACTTCTGTATTTTTGATAACAGTCATTCTTAGAGTTAGAAGGTGATATCTCACGGTGGTTTTCATGTGCACTTCCCTGATGATTAGTGCTATTGGCAATTTGCTCGTCTTCTTGGGGGAGGGAGTGGGGAAAATATCTATTCAGGTCCTGAACCCATTTTTTAACTGGGTTATTTGTTGTTTATTTGTTCATTTTGCTAGAGAGTTGTTTGCGTTTCTTATATATTGTATATATTTACCCCTTATCAGATCTGTGGTTTGCAAATATTTCCCTCATTCCATAGTTTGACTTTTCCCTCTGTAGATTGTTTCCTTTGCTATGCCAAAGCTTTTGAGTTTAATGCAATCCAATTTGCCTATTTCTGCTTTTGTTTCCTGTGTTTTTGGTATCACATTCCAAAAAAAATCATTGCCCAGACTAATGTCAAGAAGCTTTTCCCTGTGTTTCTTCTAGTTTTTTTTTTTTTTGTATGTGTGTGTGGGGGGGGGTGGTTTCAGGTGTTATGTTAATGTCTTCAATCCATTCTGAGTTGACGTTTGTGGATGGAGTAATCTAAGACCTGATTTTGGTTTTTTCCATGGAGATACACAGTTTACTGTTGAAAAGACTGTCCTCTCTCCACTGTGTCTTTGCCCCGGGCACCCTTGTCAGAGATTTGCCAACCGCATTTGGGTGTGTACGCGCTGCTGACAGCAGGTGAGTCTAGAGAGGAATTCAGAGGCAGACCAGGAGGAACCTGTCAGCTGGGATAAGAAGTTTAGACTTTAAACCCAGAGCAGTATTTCTAAACTCATAGCACAGTTTTTCATTTCAAGGGCTTTGTAGTGATATTTGCTGCTGTGCTCACATCTTTTCTTCCACTTTGTGACTTTGAGGAAGCTATTCACCCTGTTAGGTTGGATCTCAGTTTCCTCACCTGATAACGGGAATAATAAAATTGCCTCCCTTATAGAATTGTGGGGAAAATGAAAAAATGTTCAGAGGAACATTAATTAGCTATAGAAATATTAGTTATTGTTGCTATCATTTTCCCCACACTGAATGAGCCAGGGAATTTGTGTGGGGATGAGCTGCTGCTAGGCCTGGACTGACAGGGAAAGATGGGTGAGCAGAGAGAACCAGGTGCTAGCTGGTTGTGCAGAAATCAGAGCTTCCATTTCAAGTGCCCCTCAGGGAGGCCTGAGATCTCATGGGAGGGGTAACAGGTCCCTGCTCATTTCCTAGAGCCACAAATCGGGCTTCTGTCCTTCAGTCTTCCAACGTTTCAATAGACACCTAGGAACACAACCCAACAGACATGTTAGGACTGGTTTTGCTAAAGAGAAATTGTAGATCTCCCGGTCCACGGCATGAAAGAAGATAGAATGCTGGACAAGGGTGGAAGTGACTTTCTTACTTAGGGATCATTTTCATTTTCCTGGACTCTTTTCAATCTAACCACAGGAACACAAGTGTTCTTTCTCCTTTCCCCAAATAGTAACCTTGTGGACATAAGTACCCTCTCCTCTCTACCCAGATAGTATCTACAGCCGAGATGGCTCTACACACAACAAGCTAGGAGCTCTCTTCTTCCTAGGCACATAATAGACTACATTTCCGAACACCCCTTGCTGTTAAATTTGCCATATGACCTTGTCCAGGCCCATGAGAGAAAGGAAGAGGTAATTAAGATCCTTTCTGACCTGGTCTGAGATGGAATGCCTACTGTGTATTCCTCCATGACCTCTCTGTCCCATCTGCTGGCTGAAGTGAGGTGGCTTCAAGGACCTGGAGGAGTAAGGAGACACAAGATGGAAGGGGCTCAGGCCCCTGAGCTGTCCCTTGAAGGAGAGTGGCCCAAGGGACACAGCAGACCAGAAACATCCACACTGAACTGTCTCATGAGCAAGAAATAAATTTTGTTGTAGTAAGCCACTGAGATTTGGGGGCTGCTTATTATAGCAACAAATACACTCTACCTAATTACACCATCCCTGAGAAAGTACCATCTGAGTGTTCTATCACAAATATTCTACAGCCATCTACATTTTAAAATGACATTTAAAATAGACAAGATGTACATTAGCTCAAATTCTTATAAAGGCTACCGAAGTCATTAGTATTATGGCTTCTGTATAGACAAAGGACAAGACGTTCCTGAAGTTCATAAATACCTGCCGGAGCCAGGGTTTCTGGCACCAGCCCCACACCCTCCGTGCTGTGCCTCCGATGCGTGCGGAGTGAGACCAGCCGAGGGGCGCTCAGGTCTCAGCAAGTGGGGGGGGGGGTGCGAGAGAAGAGAAGGGAGGAGAAGGAGGAAGTGTGTTATTTGTTTTAAAGTCAATCGTCTGAATGTTAGCAATGAAGAGATGGGAGATGTTGGAGGGAAGGGACAGTCATAATAAAAATGAAAACTTTGAAATAGGTTGGAATAAAGTTAACAAGAAGTATGAAAAAAATGTTTTGCCATTTTTTTAAAGTTTAAAAATAAGGCTTATAGAATATTTTGAGGGCCTGGATGGGGCAATTCAAAACATATCAACAGTACCCCAACTGAAACTTTACTTTTGGGGGAATTTCAATCAAGATCCAAATGATTTTTTTTGTAATGACAGTTTGAATCCAAAGATCATACAGAAGAACTAGTATGTAGAAGAGCTAATGTATTTTTTAAGATAAAAAATCTAAATTATAAGCGTAGGGAAAAGATGACGAGCCTACTCTGTTGGATACAAGAATATATCCCTTAAAATGTTGCAGAAATATTTTTAAAAAGTAATGGAACTGATATAGTGTTCTGAATGTGGGCAAATGTTGTATAAGAATTTAGTGTATTATGAAGGTAGGATTTCAAATTAGGAGATAAAATTAGATTAATACATAGCTTTAGAACAATTGGGTATTCATTTTATCTTGGTTTTACTACATAGCTTTTGTAGAAAAAAACACATGAGGTGTTTAAAATCTTGGTGGAAGATATTTCTAAGTATAATGCCTAAAGCTAGAAAAAGTAAAGGAATAGATTGATAAGATTGGTAACCATACTCTATAAAATTTATAAAAACATTCAGAGTTTAAAATGTTAATGATAAACTGATAAAATATTTATAATACTCTTCATAATCAAAATGCTAATATCCACTATATAGAAAGATCTATATTAGGCAATAATGAAAAGTAGAAATCCATATTAAAATGGATAAAAAGTACAATGAGCCACTTTGGAGGCTAACACAGCAAAAAGTACAAATGTGTTAAATGCACATGCCCTTTGACCCAGCAATATGCTTCCTTTATTCTAAAGATTTAATTCCTCCAGGGCACAAAGATAAACACAGAAGATGTGCATCGTCATACTGATTAAAAGAGTGGGCATAAGCAAGAATTGTTTTAAATGAAAAGTAATAGGAAGTGACTTTCCCTTCAGGTATTAAAAAATATTGTGAAGTGGGTGGGCCGGAATGGGAGTAAAAGACAGAAAACTGTACTTGAACAACAATTAAAATAAAAAATTATTTAAAAATATTATGAAGCTTAAGTTAAGAAAAGAGCGTGTTATTGATGGAGGACTCGACAATGCATGCGAGACAATCCACAAACAGTACCCGATACATAGTAAAACTCTCTGTGGGCATGTAAGCCCCATGAGAAGAGTGTTTTTAGTGTTTTGTTTGCTGTGGTGGCCCTAGGCCGTGGCACCACGCCTGGCACATAGGAGGTGGGAGGGACTGGGAGACTATCTGTGAACATGATATTTATTCGGCAGTCCTGAATTTTTTGTTTTTGTCTTTTTTCCCCTAATCATGTATGGATGCCATTGTGTCTCAGAGAACGAACTCTTAAGTCGGAGAAAACTGTATTTGAGCCTGGCTCTGCCTTTAACTGACTGCTCTTAGCCTCCCATCCTGAATGTTTGCAAGAAGAATAGTACCTACCTCATTGGGTAGGAACTGAGATCATACACATAAAGCACTTAGTAGGGTTAACTGCTGTGTAACATGTTCCATAACCTGTTTTCTTCTGTGTAAAGCTGGGGAAGAAACAGAACTAACATATATGTTAAAGTTAAAAATCAGGAAGAAAAGAAAAGGATATCTCTTTTCCTGCATCTCTCTGAAAAATCTCTCGAGAGTGAGATGTCTCCCTGGGGAACAAACATTTCTCGGTGAATCTACCCAAAACATGGTCAAGCAAGGAGAGAACTAAACTCTCCCCTTTGACCTTTGGCTAATGCCCAAGGTCACAAATGATCCTTCATGGTACTTTCTAACCAAGACACTGAAAATAACATAATGACAATCTAAGAATATAACCTAAACATGCCAATCATTTTTACCATGAATATCATTGTTCTTTGTATTAAAAAGGCAATTCATGCTTATTGTTGAATTTTTGGATAACCTAGAAATGCATTAAGAAGAGAGTGGAATTCCACCCCTGCCACCTTCTTGAGCTGCCGTGATTGGTATTGTGGTCGTGGTAGGTAAGTCCAGTTGGCATCTACTTTGTAGGTTTTTTTTCCTAGTGTTTGTAAGCTGTAAATATTTGCCTGTGCCACTGAATGATTGGAAGCACATAGAAGCATGCTCACCCAGGAAGTGGAGAAATGCAGCCCTGTGCCTCTGAGGGCACAGTGGTTTCTGCTGTTGGCAAAGCAGCCTTCTGTTGGTCACAGAGAGTGACAGAGATTTCAATATACTTGATCGGTCCAGAGATGCCCAGGGAGACGTGTGCATTGTCACAGCTGGAGGAGAAAGGCAGTCATGTTTCCTGTTGTTCCGTCTAATCTTATAACTAACTGAGAGGTCACAGGGAGAGAAATGAGACAGGAGACGTGAGCTCCTTCCCTCCGTCATTTACCTGATAGTCACACACCAAAGGCACATTATACACACACACAGAATTATATATATCAAAATCTTAATGCTGTTTTCCAGATGAAGGGATAATGGGCAATTTTTATTTTCTTCTTTTTGGTCATTCAAAATTTTAAAATGTGTCTCTAATAGGCAATCAGAGGAGACATAAGAATGATTGTGGGGTGTTTTTAAAACTGTAAGATTCTAGCACAGTAACATTTTGGAATAACAGAATAAGGCTCCTTTGGGATCTGGGTGCTACCTTCTTTTCCATGCAGGGGGATAATGCCAGCCCTGATTTCCAGTTGAGGTGGCATTTCAGGCCTTGTCGAAAGATACCATGACTTCTGTGGGGTGCCTCGACCACTCTGGGGTGCCTGTCCCATCACTGCAGGCTAAGCCTGCTCCTCATTTGAGGAGGACAGAATGCTGAGTATAAACTAACTGGTTCTGTAATGTCTCGTGCCCTCCCGAGGTCCCCTCACCCATGTCTCCCACTTTTGTGGGACGCACATACAAATGTGTGTGTACACATATATAATTTATTGGATGGCTGGCTCATCAAGTATATTGGTTTTCATAGCTACACTATTGTCAGCATATTTCAGATTGGATTTGCTGCTGACATGATTGAATGAAAAAATACTGACATGTTTCAATATTGCACTTGACATTTTTAGTATTATTATTAGTTGTTTCATTCCATGTAGTATCATTGTCCGAATGGCATCATACTCAGAAATATTCCAGTGCTACTCAATTATGAAGAGGTGCCTGGCTTTCGGGGGCTGTCCTTTGTGTGGCCCACAGACCTGGGAGGGACACCGCGTCAAACCGTGGTGCAGATTGCAGGTGACACTTGTTGCCCACAAAATTCCCACAGAGCTCATTTGGAAATTAATTTAGGGAGAGATCTTTTCTTGAGAAGAATGGCTCCTTTCTACCTCATCCTAATCGAGACATGTATTCATGATTCTAAGCAGGTTTTTCTCTCCAGCAGCAATGTCCACCACATCATCAATCCTTGATAAGTCCTCACAAGGCTGCGTTTGACCCAGGTTTCTTATAAGCCTTCCTGGAATCACCAAGCAAACGCATCAGCTCCAAGTTCTTGTGTGTATGTGTGTGTTGTGTTATTGTGTTGTGTTTCCTAAGCAAGACTTTGTAAGAAGAAATAAACAAAATATACTTATTCTTCTATGCTGCAAAGAACCAACATTCATTTGCATATCAGTAGAATCATTCCTATTAAGACTTTATTTTTAGCCTAATGTCCCGCAAACAAGAGGAGATTCCAGGAATGGGCCACCCCATTGAGAGGTAGGACTGGAGTTACTTCCTTGTTTCCGGGGAGCTGACTGCCAGGTGTACACTGGAGAGGGATATTCTATGGTCATGATGTAGAAGGTCCTTGCTCAGCAAAGGGGACTTCTTCATCTGCTAATTAGCCTAAGGTTGTAATGGACAGCTTTCTCCAGTTGAGTTGACTCAGTAGCTAATCACCTTCTCCTAAGCCCTGAGCACAGTTTAAAACTGGGAGGTCTGCAATCGTCAGTGTTTATTCATCAGTCCAGTGGGGTCCTCCAGGGAGCATCTCTTGAGCGTGAGAGGATTCCTCTAGCACATGTAGACCTCTGAGGCCCCAGTTCCTAGGACTTGTTGTGAAGGAGAAATGTTTAGCTCTTGCTGGGTTGCTGTCAAACAGAATGGGTGTATTTCTAACAATAAAACACTGCTCTAACAATTTGTCCCTGGAGATAAAGGGCCTTTTCCATAGAGGCTTTAAATAGGGCCATAATGGGAGTGAATGGAACAGAGTTGAATAATTAGAGAGTTCTCCATGAATCCTGCAGCGGAGTCGTCCACACAGGATGATTTCTAGGGCCATATGTTAGCATACAGACTTCATGTGGTGTGGACACAGCTTTGTGCTGTGCAGGGATGATAGCTAAGTCAACTGCAGCTGACTGGGGCATGGAGAGAATTTAACTCCCTGTTTTCCCCGTAGAAATTGTCTCTGCACCAAATGAACACCCATGTTAATTTGTTTTTATTGTTAAAAATGTGGTATTTGCATGTCTAACAGGTGCCATCTTCACCTTGACTCGACTTCAGTTTTTAAATGTAAAAATGTTGGATGCATCTTGTTAAGATAGGTGGGAATGAAAACCACCTCATTAATATGGTAAAATAGTAATTTTTGTCAATTTGAAAGATGTCTTCTAGAGATATTGTGAGTTCAGGATGAGAGGAGTTGCAGATGCCTCATGCCTTCCTTTCATGCGTTTTTCAGTCTCCTAATCTAAGAGCCTGTAAAAGTCACTGTATGTGTGGACTCATCTATTGGATTGGCGTTTCCTCAAGGCAGGGGCCCCACTTTAGTCTATTTTTTATTAAGAACACCTAACAGGTAAACACATAATAAAGCAAAGGACAGAGTTTTTAAAGTTAAGTGCCATTTTTTTCTCCCCAAAGGAAAGCTCCCTTGAGTTCTTACTGTACAGTAGGATTTCCTCTGAAATTAGCTTGGAGCACACCACGGTTTCACGTCAAGGCTGCCTCTGACTGCTATGGCCATCTAAGAAATATTAGTGAGCTGCCCTTTAAAAGAAATAGTAGACACAGGAAATAGACAAAGAATGGTGGAATTTTTTGCCAGATCAGTGTTATGGAGGAAAGATGGGACCATGTTTTCTAGAGATGTTTTTCATGGATGGGACTGACCTGAAGAGGAGCCACCACGCTGAAGTGGCCACACTCAGAGGATCAATTCATGGAAAGGTAGATGTTTAAAAGAACAGTGTGTAGGGATCTGGGTCTATCCTACATTTATCCTCAAGACTTGAATTCAAGGGTGTTTTCCATTAGGAAGCGTGCTGAATAATTCTTTTTTAAGTATGAAGGAATAACTCTGGTATCACTGATACTGAATGAATACACAGGGATTCTTCCTTTTTCTCTTGTAATTTCATTTTTTTTCTTTATGCTACAAAATTGGGTTGGTGTGGGTGCCATCTGTGACCAGCAATCAAGGCCCGTATTGGCAAACCATGCGGTATGGACTGCTAGCCTTCGGTGCCTGGGAGCCTTCTTCTGTTACGTCCTTGCTCTGGCCCTCCAGGGGCCTCCTGCTTGCCCATGCTTTCACCCTGATGTCTCACTGCCTCTATCTCTTGTTTGTTGGAACACCATTCTGCCTTAGGGAACAACTGCGCTGAAGGCTTGCAGGCGTGGGCTCCTGGTCCAGACAGTCATAGCCTCTTCATCAACGACTTACTGTCTTGCTTTGAGCAATTATGTAATCTCTAAGAACCTTAATGTCTTAATCTATAAAATGGGCACAGATAGTATAAATTAAATGTCAGAGTTGTTATGAAGATTAAATGAGACAATTCATGTAACACTTTTCTTAGTCCAGTAGTTGGCATGTTGTATGATCTTAATATACTTTGGCTATCCTAATTATGATGAATTATTATGACTTAATATTGAGAGTAGTACAACTGGTAATCAGAGAAATTAACCTTTACTAAGAAGCTAGCTGTTCAACCTTTCCGGTATGGATTCATTGTGTTTTTTCTGCATTTTCTTAAGAAGTCCAGCCTTTATGAGGGAGATATCTCTTTTATTCTCAGAACTGCCAAAGTAGGTCTCCAATAAATGTAGGTTGAAACAGTGAATAAGGATAGCAGTGATGTTCCTACTGGTGATGTTCTATTCAGCCTCAAGATAGCTACTGAATTCACTTGTGAGTGACCTGCCAGAAAATTTTCCTGCAAGAAGGAGCTTGGGGTAAAGATACAGACAATCAATTATTTTCCTCTCTCCCAGTCTCCTAATAAGCCAGCCTCTCCCAGTGTCTTTTCTAGCTATTCTGTTTTGTATTACATAGAATAGTTAGGTGATGTGCCATAAGTAGTATATGAATACTTAATGAGGTGGGATGAATTATAAATGGCATGGAATTTATCTACATTGCTTCCTCACTGATGGCAGAATAGTGCTTTATCTTCTATCAAGACATATAGGAGTCAGTAGGTGAGAAAGTATCCTGGTTGATAAATGTAAAAATTGTTACCGGATGCCATCTTAAGTTACATGGAACCCAATACCACGTGGCTGAGAGGAAAAGGCTTGACCAGGAAACATGGTGAATACGATGCTGGCAGAAGAGAGTTGGAGGTCGTCCCTAAGGGCACAGTTGCTTCTGGAGTAGAGAGCTAGGAATAGAGGCAGACAAGTGCTCGGGAGAGAGTGTTAAGAACCACTGACTTGTTGTGATTGAGCACCATCAACAGAGGCCTGAAAGGGGCCTAGCCCTTTGATTTCCAGGGGAAGCTATTAAATGACGTTACCTAGAGAAGGGATTTTATATCATTCCTTCATCTCAAAGCTGTCTGTCAACAGCTAGCTCCGTAAATACGGTGAGCTAGCTGTTTCTCTCGTTAGGAAAGATGACAGATAAACCCCTCCCCTCGAAGGCTTGGTGAAAAATGTGTTTCTCATTCACAGAAGAGGTGTCTCTCCTGTGCGGCTTTCCTCCAAGTATTGATTAGGAGGCCCGGGTTCTTCCCCTCTTGTGGCTCTCCTGTCTTTGTTATGTAGTTCTCAAGTGCACCCAGGAGGTTATCTCCATGTCAGCCAACGGAGGAGGTGTTAGCAGAGAGGTTTTCATGGACTAGCTCCAGAAGTGGGGTGCTTCAACTCCGCCCACATCCCTTTGTGCATAACTTAGCCTCGTGACCATGCTCACTTCGAAGCAAGCTGAGAGATGTAGTCTACACACCCAGGCAGCGCAAGCAGCTGATATGATGATCACCAGCAGTGTCTGCCACGTTCTCAAATCTCCAAAAATATCTATGTTCTTAGAAAATGATAGAGTAAATACTGCAGAAATGTCCTTTTGTAAAGTCTTTACAATTTTCTTTAAAAAAAAAAAAAGAAATCCCTCTTAAGCTATTGTATTTGCATGCAGACAGTGGCAATTCTAGTTATAAACCCTCTTCATTTGTGGTAATAGTTCACCAATTTTATTCACGTTCATACAGAATTCTCTTTAAATTGAATGTGTCACTAAGCCACAAATGTAGTATACACCTTGTTATTGAAAAACTACACAATACAACAATGATAAAGAAAAAATAGATGCATTCATCATTTAACCTGTGTTAATAGTTGTTTTATATCCATCTAGTCCTTTCCCTCCACACACAGTTATCTACTATTTCAGAGGTGAGAAAACTTTTCCAGTACGAGGTCAATTAGTAAACATTTAGACTTTGCAGGCCATGCTGTGTCTACTGCAGCTACTCAGCTCTGCTATGGTAGCACAAAACCCGCCCTAGACTGCATGGAAACAAATGGACATGGATGTGTTCCAATAAAACTTTATTTATAAAAACAGGAGGGGGCTGGGTTTGGCTTGAAGACCAAAGCTTACCAACCCCTGTAGTATGTGGTAGATACGAAGCTATATATTCAAAGCACTGAGAGGCCTGCACATGTGTAGTGCTCAGTCAATATTAATACACTCTACTTAGCTTGAAATGCACCCAGTGGTATGACTTCGAAGCACTTGAAACTCATTGGATACACGTTTAGATCAGCATAGCAAAAGCATTGACCTTAAACATTGAAAGAAGTCTATAAGCCAAAGGGGCTTGGGGAAAGGGAGTATTTTTCTATCTATCTATCTATTTATTTATTTATCTATTTATTTTCTCCTGTGTAGTGTGGATATTTTTTTCAACGAACATGTTTTACTATTGTAATAAAAAAGGTACTTTAAATGTGTATCTTCCCAACATTTTGCTGACTCAGACAAGGATGTTACATTTGAAGCCTGAACATGTGACTTATTTACACTTTTCAATAACCAGCTGCAGTTCTGTTTCAGGATTGTAGCCCGAACCACAAAATAACATTGAAAGAGTTTTGACATCGCCTGAAATACTTCGAAGAAGGCAAGGTCTCGACTTCCTCTTTTGATGATTTAGCTGACAGGGACGCTGATAAAGGGGAAGAGGAGTGGTCTTTGAGGTTCTTCCCAGGTTCCTTGGCGGGGCCTCTGCTGTAGCTCTTACCACAGGGCAGAGTGTCTCAGCTTCGCATGCCCAGGCACACAGTAGGCACTTCTAAATGCTACGTGGATGGCACGACCTGCATTCCTGCCGACTAGCACAGTTCCTGGCATATGTTAGACGTTAATTAGAGGCATACTAGATTTAACTGGTTGGATGCAGCGAACTAAAAGGGGAGGAAGATAGCATTTTATTTACAGGCAGAGTTGCCTTATGCCTTTGAGTTCTGGGGATGTGTTTTTCCTCCTAGAATTAAAATAAAGAGACACGTTCCACGGGACTTCAGGACTGTCGCTGTGATAGGCGAGGTTACCTTGTGCAGGGTGGTATGATTAACCTAAATTAACCCCAGACGGCAGCCGCCCCCGCCCCCAGCCTCGAACGTTATCATGAAGGAAAGAGCTATCGGTGCCTATTGTCCGCTCTGGTGATACACAGAGTTTCTCATCGGGCTTCCTTCTCGTTATGGTGTGCTGCTTGCTGTTTTTTCAAAATAGAGAAATGTAAAAAGTTTAAGTGCGGCTGCATTTCTTTTTTCGATTTCAGTTTTTATCAGCTCCCGGTTTCTCTCTTAATTTCTCCATGGACCACAGCTCTGACTACCATCCGTCTCCCCACATGTCAGTCAAATATCACACTTTCTTTGTGAAATAGGAATAAAACAGCCGGACATAATCATAGCCTTACAAAAACCACATTTTAATACAACAGCTTTGTTTGGACTTCAGGACAATTGTAGAAATCAGTAGATAATATCTTCTTTAGGGATGCAGCATGTTCTCTACCAGATTATTATCAGCCCCGGAAAAAAAGTCTCATTATTTGAATCAGTTTACAGCAACCCATGAATTAGAAGCTCACACCCGAAGGAGTATTTTCAGCTTAATGGAAACAATTTATCTAACACTTCGAATTCTTTACGGGAGTCTACATTGATAGATGGACATTTCTCCAATGCAGGTACATTTTATGGTAGCCTCTTTCCTGTTAGCATCTGTTAGAAAGTAAAGCCAATGAAAGGCAATTTCTGCCTAATAAGGTAACACTGCAAATGACTTAAAACTCATGATTTTTTAAATTGGGCTAAAATTAAGGAGAATGCAAGTGGGCACATTTGCTTGTGGATGACACTTCACCCATCTGCTCCGGGTTTCGCCCAGTGAGATGACATGTTGGTGTTAGGCGAAGAGCTGATGTTAATAAAAAGTCATACCCTCGGTATTGATTGCTCAATAATAAGGGAATTCAGTGGAAACAGGAACATGCGTTTCCCCCAAGGTTTTCAGGGTTGTTTAAGAGAAGAGCAATTGTCTAAGGTGTGGTCATGAATCTTAACCTATTCCGAAATGAGACTATCTGTGCGCCTTAAAATAGGAAGCCCAAATCTCATAGGAAGTCAAAAGCCTTTACACTTGCAAGGCCGCTGCTAAACTTCTGGGGGGGGGAGGATCAGGGAGAGGGGTTAAAATCTAATCTGGGACCTTTCCTACCAAGTTACGTGGGGGATCAGGGCCTATTCTTTCTGAGTAAATGACAGCTCATTAAGGCCAGAAGGGAGCTTAGATTTTGGTCCGGTCCAAGCACCTCTATTTTACAGATGGAGACACGGAGTCCCAGTAGGAGAGAATAACCTCTCAGAGGTCACGATGGATTGCTCACTCTGTGGGTTGGTGGGAGCCCAGGTCTGCCTCTGTTCTGGGCTACGTTAGCCCTGGCTGTAGTGTCCTGCCTTGTGCATAGTGATTGCTTAATCCATGTTTGCTCTGTGTGTGTGTGTGTGTGTGTGAAGAGGTGGTATTTTAACTCCTCTAGAGAATAGGCAGGAAGAAGTAGAATCAGAAAGTTGAGTGGAATGACTTTCAAGACAGGGCATTTGTTTTGAGTGGATGGAAATCTTGCTAAGAAAACAAGAAGGAAACAAGAAGGAGGAGCCCTGGTACCTCACTGGTGTCTGGGGGCAATGCGCCCCAGGGGATCATGCCTTTGGGAGGTTGGCTGCTCAGCCAGGTGGGTCACGGATGTGCTAGAGGTTCAGACTGGCACTCAGGGAAGACACGCTGCTTGCAGTGGCTCTCCTGCCTTGCAGCAGCGGAATGTTTGAGGGGTGGGCAGGTGGTGGGTTTAATTGCTCACTCTGCCACTTGCCAGCGGTATGTTTTGAGCAAGTCCCAGATCTTCCCCTTCTCCCTGACTCTCAGCAGGTTAACTGTCCTCCAAAACCCTCACTCTACCTCTTCCAAAAATATCAAGAAATTATCCCCTACCTCAGAGCTTTGGTTTCAGGGTTATGTGACCACATAGAGGCTCAGGAAATGGCTGTTTCAATGACTTCATTTTAGACAGACATGATTTGTTTGCTTTATTAAAAATGAAATGCTTGTAAGGTCCTGAATTAACTATTTCTCTCTTTTTTAAATGAATGGAAAAGCTGAAAGTGTTATGATACAATGTTTAGATCAACTTATGTGACTCTCTAGAATTCTCTGATTGGATAATGCATGAATCTGTGCTGGATTTGAGAATAGAAGTCCCCTCCAGGTTATGGCAGATCCTAGATGCCCCAGCACCCCATTTGGTCCCTGGGCTCATGAGACCCCTCGGTCCTGTTTGCAGTCCGGCTGGAGGTGGCTCGGACAGTGTTGCAACCTGAGTGTCATTCAGGGAGGGAGAAATCCTTGCTGCGGAAGCTGCTCTTGTCTCCGGCAGCCACCCGGCCTGCTTCTCCCGGCAGAGGTCCAACAAGAATTTCTGGTTGCTCTGCTGTTCCCTGTGTCTCCTCCTGGAGCAGGTCGCCAACGGTCATTTCTGTCTTCTGTCGTTTTGAAGCTGTTTTTCTCTCAAAATAAAAGCTAACCTACCATTTGAAAAAAAATGCGGCATAATCTCACCCACAATCCCAGCAAAGGCAGCGACTATTGCCATTTCGTGTGTTTCCATTGCATATCTTGTCTGCATGTGTGGGGACTGCACTGCAAACTTGATTTTTGAATAGATCCAACTGATAATGTTGGGCATTTTCCCCGTGTTACTGTAAACTCTTCCTAAACCAATCTTCATTTCTTAAAGGGGGCACTCAGAGCAAATGAGATGCACTTCCCCACCACCTTGAACTTGTAATAGGGCTTTATTACAGAACCTGCCCAGACCCTTATGTCTTTGGCCGTCATAACACTCTAAGTTCGGCACAGGGCAAATATGTAATGTATCACCCAAAGAGGGTCACTTCCAGAGGGTGCTATTAATAATCATGCCAGGACAACAGGTGCAATCTGGGGCTGTCCTGGGCAAACTGAGACACGGGCACCGCAGTTAGGCAAGACGAGGGCAAATCAGGTTACTAGTGATGAAACACGGAGGTGAGGAACTGTTCAGAGACACGCACTAGTCACTGGCAGGACTGATCTTGGAACCCAGGGCTTCAGGCTCCTAACTGAGCGAGTCCCCGTAACCGTACCCCAGCGCCTCTCTCCATGGTGGGCACCGCTTTGTGAGTATCCTGCAGGGACACGCCCCCTTTATTTATGGCACTGAGATACAATTACATCTCTCCCCCCCTTCCACCGTCTGTTTTCTTTCGGTTTCCCATTGACCTCTAAGCCAGGTTCCTGACGTTTCGTGAGGGCGGGTTGTCTGAAGAGAGGCTTGCCGTCGGGGATTAAACACCCCTCTAATGAGTCTACCTGATGTATTGTTTTTATTAAGGGTAGTTTGCTCAAGAGAGTGGTTTCGTGTGCTTACATTAGTGTCTTCTACTGCTAAAAGTTGATTTGAAATAACATCCATAATAACGTCCACAGTCAAAACATTTAGGAGTAATTATAATAATAAAAGAGCCTAAAGAAAGTGGAATATTTCCAAACCGCCTCCTGGGTCACACAGAAGTGAGGGAAGAGCCTCATGGAAACAGGTCCTCCTCTGCCAGTCAGTTCATGAAGACCACTCCGTCCTCTGTTTTTCCTGCGTTCTTCTCTGACGCCACCGAGGGAAGTTCTGCTTCGGGGTCTGTGGGGGGCCCTGGACAGCGGAGAGCAAAGGGGCCAGGAGGGGCCTCGTGGGTCCGGCCCCGCACGCAGCTCCCTAGGGGCGTGGGATCGCAGCTCCATCACCCGCTCGCTCCGTCTCTGGGCGTGTTGCCTTCCCTAAGCTTCGGTGGCCTCATCTGTGAAAAGAGTAGGTTGTAAAAAGTCCATGGAAAGCAAGCAGAATTGCCACACGTAGCTGCCTTTTCTGTGTGTGATGAGAACGTTTAAGATCCGCTCTCGTAACAGCTTCCAGGTAGATGACAGAGTGTTGTGAGCTGCCGGGGGAGTGATGGCGGCGTTAGCTAATGCTGTGGTGGCAACCGTTTCACAATACATAAGTGTGTCAAAGCAACGCTCTGTTCCCCTTAAACTTACACAATGGGATATGCCAATCATATCTCAGTGAAGCTAGGAAAAAGAAAGGAAAACAAAGTGTTTCCCACAGGAACTTATGCAGAAAACAACAGATCCATATGTGTTTTGGCATGTTGTTTTTATCATCAGTATTAACTTTTGCCAGAAACCGAACTGCCCTGCCACATACAGACGGACACCAGCCATCATGTTTCTATCTGCTAGGTTTTTGTTTTTTAAAGATTAACCCAAATGTCAATTGCCCTGGGCCGTGCAATACAAGTAGCAGGTGTGAGCCATCGATGAAATCAATCTGGGATTTCCAGTGGACTGCGAGGCGGGTTGCTATGATCGGCAAAGATTACACGCACTGGGCAGTCTTCTGCCCAGGTCCTCCAAAGCGACACTCCACGACTTCTCTGAGGAGCCCTGCCTCCCAGAAACAACGTTCTGGCTTCGGTGTCTGGGCAATGACTTCTGTCTCAGCATTTCCAGTGACCCACTAAGCATGTTGATGTCCTCCCAGAACTGTCTGGGATCTTCCCATGAGGATCTTCTGACCTTGGGTGAAAAACACACAGCCTCCTCCTCTTGTCTATGTCAGGCACTTTGCCCTCCGACTGTTATGTAATTCTCAGTACAGTGCTTGGAGATGCACTCAATTCTCCCTCCTCTTGCCCTTTTCTGAAGGCAAGGAAACTGAGGTTCAGTTGAAGAACTCACCCAAGGTTTTACAATTCCTAAGCAGAAAGCCAGCCTTTGAAATTGTATCAGTCTGACTGCAAAATCCACAGTATTTTTCCTTGATATTTCCATTTTTATTATCAAGGGAATATATGTACACTGTTTAAAAATCTGAGAGTAGAATGAAAATATAAAGGAAAAAAGTAAAAATTATCCATATGCCTAGCTTTAATCAGTATTTTCATTTTTCTGTAAATCTTACTGTTTTTCCCATAGAACTATGTATGTGTGTGTGTGTGTGTGTAATAATGATAATAAAGAAGAATTTTACTATAAAATGAAATTTAATTTTCCTTTTCTCATTCAATATTCTATTTTGAATGTCTCTCATATCATTAGCCATTGTTAAACAGTCTTCAAAAATAATGGTTTATAGTCTATGTAACATTTATTCTGTCTCATGTGTGTTTGTATACAAAAACATACATGTCATAGTTCATTAATCCTTAGCCATTGTGCTTGCTTCTAGTTTTTTTTACCAAAAACAACACTTAGATATACATCTTTGGTTAAAAAAAAACAACCCCCAGCAACCATTCCTTGGGTGTCTTCCATGCGTGTACCATGTCCCCTACATGGTTTAATTTCATCCTCATAAAAACCCTATGAGGTAGACGTTATTATTAGTACCATTTTATTGATGTAAAAGCAGAGGCTTAACAGGGTGAAATACATCATCCAGACAGAAAACTTGCGACAGAGGAAGAGTCAAACGCAAGGCCCGTGGAAGGTCGAGCTGTGTCCTGTGCCATGTGGCTGCCCATCGTGCGCTGTTCGGTTCCAGGTCAGCCTGCTAGGGTGCGCTCCTGGGAGGGGAGCGGCCGCGCTGCTCTCCAGCTTCTGCTGTTGATGACAAAACTGACTTCCATGAAAATGTATTCTCCCTCCAACGATGTGATAAGAGGCTTAGTCCACGACACAGTGCCACTGCCCACTGGGAAGTCCAGGCTCTGAAGTTGCAGTAAAGGTCTCAGTTTAGGATTCTCCTTGCAGGGAGCAAACTGACTTCCTCCTTAAACTCCAAGGAGAGAGGCAGGAGATTCTCATCAGTTTTGCTCCTTAGTCCTGATAGCCTTGCATCACAGTCGTCTTTACTCAAAAAGTGAGCTCAGCAAAATGATCTTGCACTTGTCACCTCTGTCCCGTCGGATGCCTAAGCAGCCCCCTTCCACTCTGCCCTTAATCACTGCTCTGCATTCTCCAAAGATAAGGGCTTTCAGGAGGCGTCCTCCCGGTTCCCACACGTGCTGCAGGCTTGAGAGCAAATGCCTTATGCAAATTGATGTGGATTCATTCTCCAACCTGCACCGTCTTATTTCCCCCTGGGGGCAGGACCAGCTCCCCCACATCCAGCAGGTGAGGTCTTCTCTTCCGGGACGCAGGCTTGTTCCCGCTCTGCCTCCATCACGTTTGTCCCTCCTGTTTGTGATTCCAAAGCCTCTCTTCAACCACGTCGGCTATTGGGAAATGGAATTTCTATATAAAATAGTATTTTCTGGACCCAACTCTTTATGGAGCTCTTTTGAACTCCTTGCTTGGAATTCTTTTTATCACTTCCCAAATTATCTCAAGGATTTTGTAATTTTCTGATAACTTGGTCCTCTTTCTCACCCAAACTCCCTCCGTTTCCTTGGGCTGCTGTGACCCATCACTGCAAGCCTGGTGACTTACTATACCAACAATGTATTCTTCCACAGGTCTGGGGGCTAAAGCAGGCAGGGCTCGCTCCCTCACAGGCTCTTGGGGAAAATCTACTACTGGCCTCGCTCCTGGATCTGGGGGATGCTGGTGCTACGTGGCATTCCTTGGCCTGTGGCTGTATCACCCCAGTGTCTGCCTCCTTCACGTCGCCGTCTCCTCCATGCCTCTCTGTGTCCACACCGCCTTCTCCTTTCTCTTATGAAGACATCAGTGGGTGGGTTTAGGGCCCGCCCTAAGTGCAGGATGATTTCGTCTTCAGATCTTTAACTAATTACCCAAGCAAAGACCCTATCTTCAAGTAAGGTGACGTTCTGAGTCTTTTAGTAAGCAAGAATTTGGGAGTCACAATTCAACCTACTACAACGCCCAACATCTTTGTTTTCATGCTACACTCTCATGGCTGAAAATCATAGATACCCTTGAATCAAGAAGGGGTTTTAAAGATTGTTTCTAGTCTAGTGGGACATTCTACAATAATAGAAATGTTCCGTATCTGTGCCATTCAATATGGGAGCTGCTAGCCACATATGGCTATTTAGCACTTGAAATGTGTCTAATTTGACTCAGGGATTAAACAACCTGTTAATTTTAATTAATTTACATTTGCATTTAAGCAGCTACTGGTGTCGAGTGACTACCACACTGAGTAGCACAGGCTATTCCAAGGCTCCACTTTCGAGATCACCAGAGGCCCGGATGGAGCCCACGGGCTCCCCGTGGACACTTACAGGTAGCGGTAGAACTAACTCTATTAAATCTCAGGGATCAGCAAACTCTAGCTCAGTGCACCATTCTGGTCGGCTGCCTTTTTGTGTATGGTCTGAGAGCTTAGCATGCTTTTCCACTGTTAATGGTTGAAAGGAATTTTTAAAAAGTGATGATTTTTCATTGCCTGTGAAAATTGTATGGTATTCAGAGTCCGGTATCCATTAATAAAGTTGTGTTCGAACACACGCATGCCCATCCATCGCACACAGCAACGGCTGAGCTGTCACAGCAAGTTGTGTGTGAGCCTCCAAACCAAAGACGCTTCCTATCTGGCCCTTTCCAGAAAGAGTCTGTGACTCCTGCCTTAAAGCAGTGATTCTTAAACCTCTTACTTCCCATTTTTAAGAAAGAACAGATAGTTTGAAAGAAAGAGGGAAATATGTTTCCTGTAACTTCCCAGCATAGGGGAAATGATTCACAACATTTAGAAATTAGATATGAATGCCAGAAGTGAAACAAATCGACAATCTAGTTTGTGTTGGATAAGTCTCAGGGGCCCGTGTGCACTGGTGTTCGCTTCTCAATTTCCTTTTCAAGAAGAATGAAAAACTACCAGGTAGTCATCTATGCCCACCCTCTCGGCCACAGACATTGTAGAGGGAACAGATTCTGCCCCTGGTACATGTAAGTGACCCCACCCGTGTAGGGACATGGGTTTTCATCAACTTGGTTCCCAAACTGTGAAGAGGTGGTAGCACATGGCGATTGTGAATCACCACACACCAAGAATATGTCTGTAACCAGTGTTTATGACAGAGCCTGGCTGGGGACTATGCACAGCCCTCTCCTTTTTGCCGCATGGTCCTTCTTTCTTACTCACGAAAGCAGGCCAAGATGCAAATGAGTCCAAGTGAGAGTGTCACAGGGATAGCATCAGATATGCTTGGAATTAATATGTTAACAATAAAACAGCAACCCTGTCTAATGCTTCCATGTTTTCGTTTCGATAATTAGAAATGACTTGAGCTTGTGTTGCACTGGGTATGGATGTGTCTTGGCTGGGCATCTCCTGTGTGCCTACTGCGTGCTTGGCCTTGAGAGCTGGAAGGTACTCCTCACAGCCCTTACACTCAAGCTGCCCACCTTTCAGCTCTGCGAATGGGATCCGTGGTCTGAGGAAGCGTGTGCAGGTCCAAGGAGGCTGTGTACCGGGCAGGGAGGGCCCCCTTTGCTGGTTTCCCCCCTTATCATTCTTAGAACCACACTGTCTATTGCTTCCTTCCTACATCCAGGTGGTAGCTGTGCAGCTCGAGGGAAAGGAGAACTTGAACAATGTCCAAAGGGAAGGAATGTTGTAATTAGGGAAGTGGAAAATAGAACTGAGCTGAAGGAATCTGGTTTTGACTGTGCTGTCTGTTCCCAGACTGTAAACAGGGACCTCGGTGAAGTGCCAGGGCCCCGAAGACCCCTCTAGAAACAAAACAAAGCAAGGGAAACTAAATGAAACAAACAAAACATGAAGGCCCTAAAGCATGGGTTTTGTTGAATTTTATGTCCCATCGTTAACGTTCCACCAGCCAACTCTCCGGATTCCCCAGAGACCCGCCCGGGCCATGGTCATCCCTAGGACTGCGGGGTGAGTGCCATGCCGGTTCCTCCAGCACTCTCTGTGTTCGTGTTGCCTTCTGCTGTCCCCTCTGTCCACGCAGTCTGTGTGACACAGATCTTTCTCTATATGATGGTCCATGGGTTAGCATCTGTGGATCAACTGGAGCACAGTAGGCTGTTCATTAAGCAGACTACCACTTGTGAAACTGTTTTCTTATCCAGACTGTGAAAAGAGTAATAAATAGCACCTACCCCGTATTACTGTGGGGACAGTTAAATAAGTGGATCTCTGGTATCCTTCTTGCATAACGCCCAGTACGTAGTGGCGTTTCACAAATTCTTGATCATGATAAATGCAGGAACGGAAGGATGAAGGCCAGGCAGGGCAGCAGGTGAGGAGCCCTAGACTCAGGCGTGCACTTTACCTGCCTCTGCCATGCAGACTCGGGGAGGCACAAAGGCATCGTAGAAACAGTGTGGGTTTCAGAGGCAGACAGGCCTGAGGTCAAACCTAACCCTGGCTCTTTTAACTTCTGGACAAATCTCTGGATGCCTCCGTTCCTTGACTGCACAATGGAGAAGGTAGTGTACCTGTTGTCTGCGATGGTGCCAAGGAGGAAACCTGAGTATATACAGATTGTAGCACAGGGAGTGCACACAGCCTGTGCTCAATTAATGTCAGCTACTAGTATTATTTTTTCTTAGCACTTTGCACTTTTTATGAGCCCCACAATGCCTCCCTGCAGGTGGGCAGATATTATTACCAAGGGCGTGGTGCCAGACAACACAGAGAAAAGGCCCACCTGGGTTCAGCTCCCCGTCTGCACTTCCTCACTGTGCAGACTTAGGGACCTCATTTACCCCGAGTTCTTCCTCAGTTCTTCCTCTAGCAAATGGGAGACACAGTCCCATCTGCAGGGTTCTAGGGAAGATCAAGCAAGGGGTACCCGTAAGCCCCACAGATGGCCAGCAAGCACTCGGTAAAGGCCACTTCCCACAGCCAGGTCCTTACATAATTTTCCGCAGCCGCCTCGGAGCTGCTATCTCCTTGGCAGGGAAGCCCGGTGCTGCCTCTTATCCACATGCCCCAGTTAATATTTCAAACGTCCTAAGTTTCTAATTGTGGCGAAGCCTAAGAGCCACCTAATCCGCCCACGTATTAACTGCTCTGCTTCCCAACGGGCGCCCCTGGACCAGGGCTAACACTCGCCGAGTTAATCATGACTGGCTCCATTCCTCACGCCAAGTGCAAGAACCACATAATCCGCGGGGCAGAAATAACTCCTGTAATTAGAAATGCCTGAGGGAACCCCCCACCGAGGGCCTTCCAGCCTGGCATGTGGGAACCTCCTGCCCCCCCAGCGCCACAGGCCTCTGCAGTTTTCTAAAGCCCACTCAGCCCTGGCGTCTCCAAGAGACGGGCTCTCCAAGGGATGGCATTCCAGCCCCAGAAATATGCTGAGCAGAAGCCCGGCTTCCTGGTGCCCCAGGGCCGACTCCTGTCTCCACGAACAGGCCTCCTGGGAGCCCAGGCCACAGCCCCTGCCAGGCGGAACCGCCTGCCTGCCCTGCGCTGTCCTGCGTTGTCTTGCGCTGTGCCTCGGGGGAAGGGGGAGGCCCCTGTGTCTCGGTCTGCAGGGCCCCGGTCCCAGCCAAGGCAGAAGTTTCTATTCTAAGGGGGAAAAGGAAGTGCTGTGATTGAGCAACCCCGGGTACCAGCCCAAGATTTCTCGAAGCCATCGCTGTGGCTGAGGGGGCCTAAGCTTTAGAAATTTCCGACAAGTAACGAGGGGTTTTCCGAAGGTGGGAGTCCAGGCCAAGCTCCTCTGAGGTTAAAGTGGGTGACTTAGCTGGAGGGCCAGAGCTGGCCTCCTTGAGTGGCTGTTGCCTGTATCCTTCTCCATAAAGTGTGACACAAGGTCCCATCAGCCCGACTGTAAATGGAGTCGGAGACTTCACGAAAGCATCTCGAATAGGGCAAGTGGTCAGGTCCAGCATCCCCATGTAATCCTAAAGAGGCCACACAGCAGTGTTGCACCCAGGGGTCTCCTTGTACCTCTGACATAGGTCTTACCATTTCCCTTTGAGAGGAGAAGTCCTGAGCTCTCGGGTAACATGTCATGTGCCCTGGGTCCCTCTGCTAGCAAAGAGCAGAGCCAGGGTTGCGGTGCACGCTGATAGGCCACCTGAGTCCCATTCTCCCTTACAGCATGCTCTCTTTCTTACTAGTGTATATAACACACACACATGTCCACCGGTATGCATGTACACACAAACATGTATGCATGTGCACACATGCACAAGTGCACACACACAAACAGAGCTTTCTCTCATTCTTAGTCCTTGTCACACGCATTCTGGGTGGCCAGATACAGAAGTTATTAAGAGTTCAGGGTCCCCTATGACCATTTCACGTCTGTTTACACAACTGAAAACAGCACACCGTGTTACTCTGAAGTGCCAGGTTTCTGAACAAATAGTCAGATCTCCTGTTTTCAAATGAGTATTGGTCCTTTGGAGAGGAGTCACCTTGAGCAATGACACTATCCTTGTGCAGTAAGGCTGCTTTACTTAAAGTAATTAAAGCCCACCGTGTAACTATCCCCCCTTCAGCTCCACAGGGAGTGTGTGTGCAGACTCTCCCTGGGCACTAGGCCTTGCATGCCAGGACAAACCTGGGGACACCAAGGGGACAGCACAGCCCATGCTTCCAAGGGGGCTCAGGTCTTCTTGGGGACAGATGATCAGTTAAACCGACACATAATGTGTGGCATGTGTGAAGACAGAGGTTAGCACAAGGGGTTCCCTTTCAAACACCCTCACAAGTGACATATTTTTCCAAAGTGAACTCAATGTGGGGGAACCCAGAAAAGTGAGTTATACTCCAGTCTAGAATAAGGTGGTGTGAAAAATACCCTGGAGTGAAAAATAGAGCAATGGAAGCAGTCCTGTGTGTAATTAGCACACCAGATCCCAATGGGTCATGGGCGGTGCCATTTGAAGAATGTTAACACCTGTGCCTGATACGCAGTAGGTGCTTTAGAAACGTTTAAACAGAAATATGTTAAAAATAATCTCATTTTCTTGTAGGCTTTGCTCTTTTATAAAGTGAATCATGAGCTTCACACACCTCAGTCCCCCCAGTCAGATACCCAAAATCACAGGGCTCCCCCTTGCTTCCCGCACCCCTCTTGCTGAACAGATACCCCCTAGAGCATTCCCCGCCCTGCAGTCCGAGACCGGAGTCCCCTCACTTGCTTGGCGGACTGCTCCGCCAAGCTTTCTCGTTGTCCTGAAAAATAGCCACGGACACACAAAGACAGACAGGCATCTGTCAACAGAGAGCGTGAGGAGCCGGGATTGTCCACGTGCTCTGGGGAAGACTGGCTTCTGATGAAAATTCTCAAATCGTATACTCCTGGCATGGGGTGAATTTGGGGAGAAAATAGAAGTGCCTTTGGAGGCAGACCAGTCAGAAAACTGCCGCTGTCCAGCTGTGTGACCCTAAGCAAATGACTCCAGCCTCCCAAGTGTGTTCCCTCCTGGGAGAACGGGGATGGGAATACAGCATCTATGTCATGGCGTGGCTACGGGGAGTGACTGGGTGCATGGACATGAGGTTTCAGGTACATAGGAAAAGCTCAGTGACTCATGGCTTTAAAAATGGTTTTTCTATGAAATGCATGTATTTGATCACAGAAGGTGCTTATTTCTCTAAGTATGAGGCATTGTTCTTGCGTTTGGGAAACACTGAGGTGTTCAACCCATCATGATAATTTAGAGGAAGAGTAGAAAGGAAAAGGTGTGTGTCTGTGTATGAGTGTGTAGAGTACCTGTGTGTGTGCACGTGCATGGGTGTGTGTTTGTAAGTGGAGCCCGAGCCAGACGGGCCTCAGGTGTGGAGGCATGCGGGCCTGGGAGAGGCGGCGTCTCCGTCAGCTCTGTGCGCCGCCGCACGCTCCGCTGGAGCCCAGCACTGGTAGCTCCCATCAGATAAGGAGCCAGATCTGGGCCCGAGAGAGATCCCATCAGCAGTTGCAGACCATTAACGAGTCTCAGCTTCCCAGGAATCCATTCCACCGTGCTACTGAAGCATCCCGTCCCTGGGGCTGGGTTTCCCTTTGGATTCTAACCCAGGAGAGCGGGCTCAGGAGCGGAGGACGGAAGGGCAGGCCTGAAACCTGCACCTATAGTTGCTGGAAAGGAAAGGAAGAAACCAACTTTTGTGGGTGTTCTACTTTTTTATTTGTATACATTTAAAATGTAATATTTATTTTATGTTTTATTACATAATTTTAAAAGGAAATAAAGCATTTATGAATCATGTTATCTGTTAAAACTATTTCATTCATTAAAATTCTATTACCTATTTACATATTAAATATATATTATGTATTAAAAGGACATTCTTTTATAAGCATAATATACAACATAGCCAAACATATTACATAGTATAAAACATAACACATAAATTTAACAAGTGGCTCTTGTAAGCCAGTATGAGCCAGGGTAGTAGTGAACTGTGATGTGCTTATTGCTGGTTCTTAAGAGCCAATTGTTCAATTTTCAGGTATTTTGCCAGCCAGTCGACTTGACTTTGATAACCTGAAATTGGCCGCAATAGGAACATTTATACCACAGAAATTAGCAAACAAGACAAATTGGGGTCTCCCTCTCCCAGTGAGCTTATTGTTAACATTTATAAACTTATCACTGTGTGTGCTTTGTGTGTAGGTGTGTGTAAGCTTTGCCGAGTACTGTGCTATTCACCGTGCATGCATTTTATTACTTCATTTAACCTTCGCTGCAATCTTCTGACACTGACAGTTCCCAGTTTTGAAATCTTGGACAAGTCTCTTGGTCTTGCGGGGCCTGGTGTGCTGGTGCACAGGTTGTCCATTGCGCAGCTCCAGGAGCCCACTGGCCTCTAGGCCTCCATCCCGTCTCCTACATCACGGGGAGAGCTGTCTGTACTGCACAGCCTCAGTCTAAGGATGCTAACAGGGCAGGGCACCAAAGCCGGTCACCTGCTGGAGGTCTGGTGTTAGGGACTGTGACATACTAGGGATATGTGTCCCACCTAAAGGAGCAGCTGCAGTCCATCACTGCTCTGCGGGAATGCAGGGGACCAGTGGTGTTAGGTTTTTCTGATTTATTAAGAAGGAAGAAGTCCTGGCTGGAGTGGCTCAGGGGATTGAGTGCCAGCCTGTGAACCAAAGGGTCGCTGGTTCGATTCCCAGTCAAGGCACATGACTGGGTTGCAGGCCAGGTCCCCAGCTGGGGGGCACGTGGGAGGCAACCACACATTGATGTTTCTCTCCCTCTCTTTCTCCCTTCCTTTCTCTAAAAATAAATGAATAAATAAAATATTTTTTTAAACTAAAAAAGAAGAAAGGAAAAAATCTAAATTAAAAAGGTATAAAATTTTCCAGTTTATAAGGCACTGTGAGCCTCACAGCCATGCATTAGATTTCATGTGTGACTCCAGCATCCACTGGACGGCGCAGGGGTATGTTAATGCTGGTCAGGGAGTGGACAGCAGTAACAAGTTGAAGCACTTGCTCCAGGCTTCCCATAGTAGGTCCTTCCCTATCACAGTCTGAAGTTACGTCTCTGTCCTCTCTTGGTCCCTTAAGGGTCTCAGATTTCCCTCTCATTCCCATTGTTTTAGACACACTAGAAAAGTCTCGCTTCCCCTGTGGGACTGGCACAGCACCGCCACCAAGAAGCTCGGAGCTTCACTCTCAGCAGAGGAAACAGTTGAGCTGCAAATGCGATTCGGAGCTTCCTGCTGGCCGGAGCAGAAAGAAAACACAATCCGTCACGCAGTTTTCATGACCCAGGAAGGTGAAACTGCACCAGCCCCATCCTTCAACTAACCTTCTAATTAGATTTATAGCTTTTCTGGTCGTTCTATTTTTATTGGTTGTACTATCTTACTTTAGGTATTTCCCTTAAGCTACTTCAAATCCTCTGTGGGGGGAAAAAAAAGAGTATAAATAATCGCAATCACCCGTTGGCAATGGAGGGCTTACGGCTCACAGCCTTGACCACTCTTGACCTGTTGCAGGCGGGCCATGACCTGTAGGAATGTGTGGCTTTGCCAAGGCCCAGATGTGGGTTCCAGGTGGTGCTGTGGGGCTCAAGAACATGGAAGAGGAACTCTCTTACCTGAAGTGTTACTTTGCTAGGGCTGCTGTCACAAACCACCACCAACTGGGTGACTTCGGAGACGATCGTATTGTCTCACGGTTCTGTAAGCCAGCAGCCCGGGATCAAAGTGTAGGTGAGTTGGTTCCATGCGGGCCGGGAGAGGAGGACCTATTCCAGGCCCCTCCATAGTTTCTGGCAGTTGGCTGGCAACCTCTCGGGCTCCTTGGTTTGGAGAGGCATCACCCTGATCTCTGCCTTCACGCACACACAGGGTTTTCACTCTGTGTGACCAACTTTCCCATTTTAATGAGGACATAGTCGTCCTGGACTAGGGGCCCACACTATGCCAGTATGGCCATATCATCACCAATTACATCTGTAGTGGCCCTGTTTCAAAATAAGGTTCCATTCTGAGATACTGGGGGCAAGGACTTCAACACGTGAGGCTTGTGGGGGGTGCGCAATTCAACTCATGACACCTGGTCGGGGAGCCTCGCCCTACTCAGTGCCAACCCTGCCCTGTGATTCTCTCTGGGAACCTTTGCCCAGAACTCCAGTTTCTTTGCGCAGAGAAGCCTCGGTGTTGTCAGCTGCCACTGCTAGGAATGCAAATAAAATAAAATCGTAGTTAGGGTCAGCACACGTGCCGCCTCGAGTCAGAAAACACAAGTTGGTCACGTCAGAGAAGAGAGGCGCGTATTCGCAGACTTCGGCGAGGGCCTCTGACGATGGCTTTTAAGAGGCACCATCAGTGCAAGCACCCTGTGATCAGGAGCGAACTGAGACCCAGAGAGATGGAGTGATTTTCCCCGAGTTACCTCTGAGTGGAGGACCCAGGACTGCGTAAATATTTAATGAGAAGATGTATAATGCATGTATTTATACTCAAGGCCTGGTTTGCGCTCGGGACACAAATGAAGACACCGAAGTGCAGAGACGTTAAATAACTTGTGTAACGTTTCTTGGCAAGAACGTGGCCCAGAGGGAATGTGAATCCAGGATGCCAGTTCCACAGCCCTGGCTCTTGAACCACGACCCTCCAGCCTGGCTTCTGGAACCCGGGACTCCCGGCCCACACCACGCAGCTTCCCGACCAGGTACCTGGGCTGCTCTACACAGTGGGGTAGTTCGCACACGGCATGCAGTCGCTCAGCTGAGGGCCGGGTGAGGATGAAAATCCAACTTGCACAGTAATCACCAAGCTCTGTACCCTGGCAGGTGGGGAGGGGGTGTCTCCTTTGCCTGGAGGCCAGGGTACCCGTTCTAATTCAAACCAAAGTGCTGTGTGGGCTAGCGTCAGCCCTAAATATTCCCAATACATATAAATGTGTGTGTTTGTGTGCGTGTGCACACACACATACAACTGGTGAACTATTTTTCCACTTGGAATTAAGTGACTTTGTTTAGGGTCAGAAAAGAAGTGGGGACCACTACTCCTTGTCTCATTGTCCCTCCCGCCAAGGACTTCCCAACGCTCCCACCCACTCACACACACA
The DNA here is from genome assembly GCA_004027735.1 of Carollia perspicillata. Lineage (NCBI taxonomy): Eukaryota > Metazoa > Chordata > Mammalia > Chiroptera > Phyllostomidae > Carollia > Carollia perspicillata. Next base: position 64,387 of record PVKM010001936.1, read on the forward strand.
CTTAAAAGCCCAAGCATCGATACCTCCCTACAGTGGCTGGCAGCAGAGCGGAGGACTGCAGACGGCACGGCCTCCCCTGAGCCCCTGGGTCTGGCAGGGGCTCGGTGGTGGGGAAGGGGGAGTCCGGAGCAGCAGAAAGGAATGTGGGTGTGGGGCCAGCGGCATCTTCCCCGTCCCCCGTGGAAAAGCTCCAAAGGTCTGTTGTCTTACAAAGCCATAACCAAGAGAAAGAGAGACCTGAGGGTTTGACGGAAAACGAGGCAGGGAGGAAAAAGTGCCAAGGCCAAGGCAAGTGGGCAAAGCTAAGCTGTGTGTTTGGAAGCGAGACAGAGGCTGCGGGCCACGCTTAGCATGATGAAGCAGGGCTGTGCTTGCTTGTTGAACCAGAAGCACAGACCAGAGCCAGCTGGAGGGGGAAGCGGGTGCTCTTTGTGCAGACAGCACCCTCTCCCCTGTCGGGCCCACTTTGAAAGTCGCTTTCTTCCTGCCAACTCATCCAAACATTAGGATCTTCCAAGCCTGGCAGTGGGCAGGGCTGAGTGAAGCCGGAGCTACGAGCCAACCTCCCTTTTGACCATCATGCTGCCTGGCCTCTCACTCTCCCGTTCGACAGACATTTCTTGAAAAAGTGCTCCGTGCCCGGCAGAGGGGCCATCTGGAAACGGAGTTGCTCTAGGTGAGGATAAGGCAAGACAGGCCAGGAGTGAGGGGGCACTGGAGCCCTGGACAGAAACAGTTCTGCCGAAAGCAAGTCCAAATCAGGGAGCTGTGACTTCGAGAGAAAGTTTCCACTGGGTTCGTCGGCAAGGATGTGGGTGTGGGCTCCAGGGGCTGAATGTCGATCAGAGACCAGCTCAGCCCAGGGCGAGGGAACAGACACAGTCCCTCTGCTGAGGATTTCAAGCTGGCTTCAAAAAGGGAGCAGGCTCTATGTGGCTGAATATAGCTCCAGCTTATTTCGTAGTAAATTATTCAGATGTTAATTGCATTGTAAACAAAGCAGCTACCTTTCTTTCCTTTCCAATTATCGTCATAAAATGTGCGGGTGTGGGGATCAGGGAGCCAAGTGGGAAGCTGGGTTGAGCTGCCGTGTTTGGCTTCTAGAATGAAGGGCCCGAGGTGGATGCCTGGCCCAGCATCTGAGTGAGACAGGAAGACTGGTCTCCAGCTCAGAACCCCAGGGTGGAAGAGATGGGCGGGGTCAGTGCCACACAGCTGTGTTCTCGCCCTTTCTCCTCTCTTCCCCACCCCCGGCAAACTGTTCGGATTCCTCCAGCAAGAGCTGCAAATTGTGGTGACACCCTTCCCGGGGGTGGGGGGCGCAGAGCTGGAGAGAGAAGTGTTTGAATGTTGCACAGACCACAGCACCAGGCAGATGCCAGAGAGCACAGGCCCTGTCGACTGTCTGGATAGAATTTCAGCACCAGATACGGAGGGAACCGAAGGGAACTGAAGGGTCGTGGTTTTCCCTTCTCCTCACCCACTTCAAACACCTCTGTTAACTGGTACATAAGAGTAGGTGCTTGTAGCCCCAGGTGAGGAGCTCACAGCACAAGGGACGAGCAGCTCAAACTGGCTGCCCTCAGTGGGGTCTGGATTTACCGAGTGCATCGCATCCACTTAAACTTTAAAGAGCCAGCCCACTCCCCCTTTTCTCTGTTGCCTTCTTTGGAAATGACTGCAGTCCTAATTAAAAGCAAATTGCTTAATCTCGTCGCATCAGGCGAGGGCGGCGCTGCTCAGAGGGGCAGACTCCTGCCAAGGGACAGAAAGAGCCCAGCAGACGAGGCGGGGAGAGGACGAGGAGGCACACGAAACACTGTGGGCGCTGTCCTCTCCGGCGGCCCCCTATTTGGTGTCTGCGGCCCCAGCCTGTTCTTCATTTGGCATCAGGTACCAGACAAGAGGGTAGATTTGTGTTGACTCATTGCAGAATAATCTGAACTTGCTCAGAGATGGCTAGTCCAGCATGAGGCTCAGAGGGTTTCTGGATTCTGGGAGACGATGTCCCTGAGTAAGGCCCCAGGATAGCCTTCCCGAGGACGTGCCAAGGAAATGCATCTAAGTGTCCCTGCTTCCGACTTCATTAGCTCCCACAGGCATTTAAAGATACCGCGTTGTTTATGGCACATTTTAACCTTGTTCTTGCTGAGTGATGGACTTGAAACGAACTATTTCCAGAGTGACGTATTCACGCATCCCATGGAGTCTCCATTTCCCCGTCCATCACCAGAGAGGTTCTGATGACAGCTGTTTCGTCCTGGCCTCTGGCGACCCCAGGACAGACCCCCACCCTCCCTTCCATGATCTGTGGAGAAGAGGCAGCCACCCCACCCCATTCTCCCAAGCTAACAATTAAAGGGAAAATGTCACTTTGAGAACTCCAAGGCAGCAGTGGGACACCATGATCCATGTAAAATTTGTCCTTGACACAGCTGAGGATTCAGCTGGTTGACAGCTAGCAATGGCTGCAAATAGGTCTAACCATTCACATGTGCGGCCCATCCCCTGGGGCTGAGATCTCCAGACTGGCTCGTCAGATGATTTATATCATCTCCAGCCTTGGCGGGGAGACCAGGAATCCCACCCCCCACCGCCACCACCCAAGCCTTCGGATGCAGGTGGAGGAGGCAAAGACACTGTAAGACACTTCATCTATTTCATTCAGAGCTCTATTTTTTAAGCATCAGTTGAGCCTCATGGAAGTTGCTTTACAACAGACAAGCTACGAGGCAGGTTGGAAGATGTGAGAGATCGGGGCAGCTCCTCCTTCGCTCACATTCCATTCATTTATTCTTATGCCTGTTCATCATCTGGAGGCTCCAGCCACTGTGGAGCAAGTCCTTGAGGCACAGAGATGAACAAAGTCTGGTTCCTGCCCATGAGCAGGTCATGGTCTAATGGAAAGCTAGCTAGGTAAATAAACAGAACAATTATACCCGAGTGCAGTAGGAGCTGGGATGGCGAGTCTGGAGGGCAGCAAAGACACCAGCCAGGGGTTGTCAGGAAAGGCTCCCCGAGCAAGCAGATCCCAAACGAAGAGGCAGAAAAGTGGTGGGTGGAAGGGAAGAAATGGAGAAAGAGAGAGAGTTGAGAGGCCTTCAGGCAGGGCTCTCAAGGTGGGGGGAAGGAGCATTCCTGACTGTGTAACCTGAGAAAGAGACAGCCTGCCCAAAGGGTTGTGTCCAGACAGCTCTCCAAACACAGCTCCAAATCACTGAGCTCACATCACCAGCTTGAGATAGATAAATAACCAAAGAATGAACAAAAATGAATAAGCAACAGTGTAGTCATTTGCTCAGGTAGACGTGGCTGGCTAATGGTGCTGCTCAAGCCCAGCTGAAGTGTCAGCAGATGTTTGGGGCAGCCCAGGACGTAGCAGGTGGACAATCGAAGTGTGCCCAGTAACAGCTGTGCGAGACAAACTGCAGACAGAGCTAAGTGACCTGGACAATGCTATGCCCAAACACAGGCTTTGATTTGCATTTAGCATCATTGATTGTAAGATTCATTCAGGTTGCCCATTCTTTGTGTTTATTTTTTATTTTCTTGTTCTAAAACCACTAATGATAGTTGAAATGTGTTACAGTATATTCTTTCTTAGGGGTTTCCTACCCATTATCCTGTGTGGTCCTCACAACAGATTAGAAGGAGTGAGGGCAATACTCTGGACTTTTGGTACCAATGATAGAAGTACAGGTTGGTTGGTGTGAACAGAAAAGAAGGTAATTTAGTAACTCGTACCATTGGCTTCAGGTGTGGTTTGATCCAGGCACATAAACTGTGTCAGTGGGACAGTTTTCCTGCATCTCTTTGCAATACCTGTGTGTATGTATGTGTGTTTTAGGACTTCAGTGTAGTCTCTAAGTATTGGTTCTGGCCGCTCCAAGCTCATAGCATCCTTCCTGCTGCCAGACCCTAGAGGGAAAAAGCATCATTTGCATGAAATTTTCATCCATATGTATGGATTCACTTTGCCCAGATTAACCTAGGTCACATGTCCTTCTGTAAACCAATTTCTGTGACCATGAGGATGGAACTAGAGCTGATTGGCTAGCTGGCTTTGGGGAGTCACCCTCAAGCCCCACTCCCATTGGCTAGGGAAACTGGGGATTCTAATTGGTCAATCCTGGGTCACATGTTTTATTCTGGAACTGGAGAAGGTGTCTCACTTGACACACTGGGACTGAGTGTGGGGCAGGGCTGGATCCTGGCAAAAATTTTTAGTAATATTTCAAAAATATAAGGTAAGGGAGATGGGGTCATGTAAAACAACAAATACCCATACATAATTTTAAAAGTTTTATTAGCCATATTAAACAAGGTAAAACCAAACCGGTGGAATTTATTATAATAATATATATTATTTCACTAATTTTATTCAAAATATTAGCATTTTATCATGAAATCAATATAAAAATTGTGATCAGATCTATTTGTCCATATTCAGACTTCAAGATCCAGTGTGCATTTTAAACACTTACAGCACCTCCCCCTTGGATGCTAAAATTTTATAAGAAATCCTCGATTTTTATTTAGATTTCATAATATTTACAATTAAAAAGAAAATTTACCTGTCCAAGTTAATCCAAACATACTTAATGGTTTGCCAACAACTGAATTAAGTACTAGGATTTAAATTTAAGTTAATTGTAACACTAAATGCAATAAGAATTCAGTTCCTCATTGGTACTGGTTACACTGCAAGCGCTCAATTGCCACATGGGCTTGTGGCTGCCGCACTGGACAGCACATCTGTCTAGAAACACCTGGAGGTATCCTGCCTAGAGGGCCCTCATGAACTGTTACAGGGGTGAAAACTGGAGCAGTCACTATGGAGAGCAGAGTGGAGGGTCCCCAAAAAATTAAAACTGGGACTACCGTGTGGCCCAGCAGTTCCACTCCTAGGTTTTTATCTGAGGAAAACACAAACGAATCTGAAACTGTATATGCACCCCCGCATGTTCATTGCAGCACTATTTACAGCAGCCAAGATATGGAAGCAGCTCAAGTATCTACTGATGGATGAAAGGCTAATGAAAACATGCTATACGTATACAATGGAATATTACCTGGCCGTTAAAGGAATGAAATCTTGCCATTTGTGACAACATGGGTGGACCTTGAGGGCATTTATGATAAGCGAAATAAATCAGACAGAGAAAGACAAACATCGTATGCTCCCGCCTAACTGTGGACTCTAAAAAGCATACAAAAAAAAAAAAAAAACAAAGGCGAAAAAGAAAACTCAAGCTTGTGGATATGGAGAACAAATTGGTGGTTGCAGAAGGTAGGGGTGAAACAGGTGAAGGGATTTAAAAGGTATAAACTTCCAGTTGTAAAATGAGTAAGTCATGGGGATGTCACAGGCAGCGCGGTGACTGCAGTTAGCCATGCCGCGTGGAGAGTTGGAAAGTAGCTAGGAGAGTGGATCTTGAAAGTTCTCATCACAGGAAAGAAATTTTTGTGTTGATGGATGTTGACTGGGCCCATTCTGGTGAACATTTTGCAATATATACAAATATGGAATCATCCTGTCGTGCACTTGAAACTAACATACAATATAATGTTATATCAATTATGCCTCAATTTTTTAAAAACCCTTAAAAATATAGAAGCATCTAGTAGTATCTAGAAGCATGCAGAAGGTAGGAACGTAACTGAACACGGTACTTACTATGCAGTAAGAACTCAGCAAGTACTTTACACTGGGAGGACCAACTTGGATTTTAATCCTGCTTCCAGCATTCGTTGGCCAACATGACGTGAAAGCAAGTTGTTTCGCCTTTCCCGGCCTTCATTTTCCTCTCAGTTAATGGGAATAGTCTGACCCATGCCGCAACTTCTGTGTAAGAACATGTATAGTCCTGGAGTAGATACTCCTTGATTAGGTGCTCAAAACAGTCGCTATTACTAATGGAACCTTGATCTTCTGCAGCCTCTTCTCCAATGCCCTTCTATCGCCAGCCCCCAAATGGCCGAGTGCCTTTTCCAAGTCAGAGACAAACCAAAAAGATGAATTTACTTCGTGAAATAAGATTGCGAAGTACAGGACAGATGCAAGTAATCACCTGGTCAAAAACTCTTCAACGAATCATCTATCCATTTTACATTCAGGCCAGTGGGGGGAAACTTCA